>JAGWCC010000866.1:0-253266 GCA_022651775.1 Drusus annulatus
TCAAATCGTATCTCAAGCCCTGAAAGAAGTTTATATCGCTCTTACAGAAACTGGAAATTTTGCTAGTACTTCATTTGCTTTGCAAGTTCCTTGTGCATACTCATTGTACATCATCCCCTTTTAAGTCATGAAACAATGTCAATTCAACCCTTGAAAACTCTTAAGATTCAAACAATTTTGACAGCTGTCTTCCCGTAAACCATAGAAGAGAAACCAGTAATAGACAAGCTATAATTTTTGCCATAGAATAATGCACATACATACATCAATTTATGTGGTTGGGAGAGCTGCCCCGAAAATATTATTATTTAACCCCCCCTCCCCCCCGACGAGGAATGCTGTGATTAATATGTTACTTCAATTGAAGGGTTCATCGTGAAGGGTTCATTTTGAAGAAGCATCAATTCGTGAAGCATTCACAAATCTGTGAAGCTTTTCCCATCGCTAACTGAAATACTATGTCACTATATCATAGACAATATTTTTTTTAGTAATATCCATTAGAAAATAAATAACGATTGGCGGCTATGAAAAACAACACTACGGCAGCACGTTATTTGCCGCGCATTTATTTAAATAATAATATTTGATTACTAATTTAGTGGCTCTGTACAAAATGGGCAATCAATTTTATAAATTCTCTGATCTTAACTGACGAATTGCAATATCTAGAACACAGACATAAGGTGGCAATGGTGTTTTTTCTACGGATATTTCAATGAATTTATTCAAAGTTAAACACGGTGGACATTTCCGCATTTACTTTCGTTCTTGTGTTTAACAGTTTGGCTGTCAAATAATGAATGGGCTTTTGTTTTTCTCTCTTCTGAAAAATGGGTCTCTTAAAGATCCAGGCTTAATTTCCATCCCTTTATTAAAAAGACCCTCCACACAGCATCTCCCAAGATGACATAAACCCCGCAGGAGATCTTAGGAGACCTCCTTTGAAGAATAAAACAATATTTTTAAAAGTGTTTGGGAATCAATAAGTCGAGTTATTTTACAAAGGGCAAAATAAATATAACACCTTTAAGATTATATTATAATGAAATCATTAAAATAAACACTGTTGGCGCAAATAAATATTTAAAAAACGCTCAGTAAAGGAAGCTACCAGTCCACAATGTGAAGTGCTTATACCAACACTGATGTACAGCAGTGAGGCATGGAACTGGCAGAGGAAGGATGAAAGTAGACTGAATTCTGTAGAAATAAGATCCCTGAGGCGTGTATGCAGTAAAACCATGTTAAAAATGTGGGTATCAGGAAAGAATTCAAGACTGATACAAGCATAATGGATAGGATTAAGATAGGGTTGCTTCGACGGCTTAGGCATGTAGAGCGGATGAACAAAAAAGGAATATAAGAAGAATATATTACGCAATAGTGAATGGAAGAAGAAGTCGGGGACGCCCGAGGAAGACATGGCACGATCAAGTATATCAAATACTTAAGTCGGGCCATGCCAATAGTCAGAATAACCAAAGAGTATGTACGAGACAGTGTATGAATGTGAATGAAGCAAGGAGTGTGTGCTAATCTCTTGCGTCAATCTTCTTTGCCTCTACCCCTGCGGGGAAACGGCGTGATGGTAAGTTAGTTATTGTTTTCTTTGGTGTATGTATGTACTCGTATGTAGGCTAAATGCATTGAGGTATATCTCAATGGCTATATGTAAATTTGTATGTGCCTCTGCCATAATATACGTATACCTACTGCATTCAAAATATATTTTACGTCCGATAATTCCTTACAGTTATTGTGCAAATAAAATTCGTGTTGTACGTGACTCGGCGTCAGAAAAGATTGGAACTATAATACAGAAAAACACACAATTAACTTAGTAAAAGTAAAACCGTTCCAAACCTTGCAATCGCATCCCGGGTGAATGAATGCTGAATGGTGCAGATGAAGCACCTCGACCCGATTCATCTCCATGCATACACCGCGGATCGTGATACACAAATAACCGCACGTTCCTTTTTGCAACATTGCAACTGTGATGAATAGCGCATTGACCGTGATTTTAGATGGTGATGTTGTTGCTGTTTGTTATTTGCTGTGACCTTTCGTCTTTCGTTCAATTCTCTTCGAGTGCGGTAAAGGGGATATCGTTGCCAATTTCAATGTTTAATAATGCCACGGATTTCCACTTTGCCGCTTGTGCGATATTTATTTTCAACTACAAATGCAATTTATAAACAAATTAAAGATAAATTACTCGCGAATAGATAACATCTGCACACCAGCATGTTTTAGTCATTGAACTTAAGGCCAAATGTTTGTTTTTGGCGGGTTCCATGCCATTGAGGTGATAATTATTTGGTGCAGAGACATAAGTAGACCGTTCGATTCAGGTCATCAAATATAAAACACAGGTTCAGTCTTATGCTGGCGCAATTGGAGCAGAACCTGGGCGTGTTTTTCAAACAATATATGGAGAAAGAGCTATTTTTTTTTATCCAACTCACATAAACTTAGGATAAATCACTTTCTCCGGGTTTTTACGTTGTACACCACGAGAAAGAAAGAGACAACAAATTTTTACAAATTATCACACCGCTTTAAAGTATTGTAAGAGTGTTCTTTGTGTCCCGCGTCTCCGTTGACTCCTCCCACACGTTTTGATATTCAACACAAATTGCTATATTTTCGTTTATAACAGTATTGTGAAAAAGTGGTTATGCGAATAAACAAAAACATTATGTCGACATGTGCTATAAATGGATGTATAAATACCCTAGTCGTAGTCCTAGCCACGCCGAGGTCTAGCCGAGTCCGGCAAAGCTCATCAAAACTGATTACAGCAGCGCTCTCTCTTGTATATTATTGCTCTGAGAAGCCACCTATGTATGCCATGTAACAATATCAGAGTGTTCACCTGCCTAGCGGCCTTTCACAAGTCCAATGCATTTATTTTCAAATAAAAAGTGTAAGCATATCGTCGCTAGAACGACACTGTTGATTAGTTTTTTTTCTGCATCGAATGCTCTAGAATCATCTAACTCTCGTTTGATTCTAAGGACTCTTGTGGCCTTTCAGCTATCTTTTTTTATTTTTTTATAGTGAATGCCGCACAAGAGTCCCGACTGCTCCCAACCGTCTAGAGCCTGGGAGACTATGGTATCCCCGATTAGGGATGCTGTGTGGCTGAATGTAGTGGAGATGGGAAGGAGATGGGGAGTATGAAGGTTGGGAAGTACCTGGCTATTCACTTCTGATCACAAAGCGCGGCTAAAGTTCGAAGCTGAATGGTGGTCTTTCAACGGGGCGATACATAGAGTATCTGCCACTCTGGAACGTGGTAATGTTGGGATTAGTTCAACACACTTCTTTTAACAACCTTCAAGCAACGGTGATCCCCTTCTACAAACAATTCGATTCGGCATCTGCATTTCCCTGGTGATCTAGAGCAGCCTCCGAACCACGGCCCGCAGTCCCGGCGTGGTCCGCGAACACGTTATCAGACCGCGACAGCAGAATATACATGTCAACAGAATTACACTAAAGTGGAAACCTATAAATGGTCATATTAATACTACTTATATAATATTTTACCTAGTATGTATGTAAACTGTTGGTCTCCCAAACAAAATAAAATAAAATAAAATGTATATGTATGTTATCTAGCGATGGGAAAAGCTTCACAGATTTGTGAATGCTTCACGAATTGATACTTCTTCAAAATGAACCCTTCACGATGAACCCTTCAATTGAAGTAACATATTAATCACAGAATTCCCCGTCGGGGGGGGTTGCTAGCGATAAATGTACCAAATAATAGTCACGTTTTTTTCTCAATAGTTTTATTCCGGGACAGCTCTCCCAACCACATAACCCACTCCTCCATTATTGTATAACAAAAATTATACCCGTGTAGAAAAAACTACTTCTTTCTTTCTTCTATGTGTGTATCAATGAATTGTCTATTACTAGTTTCTTGTCTATTGTTTCTCGATGACAGCTGCCCATATGTTTGAGTTGTTGTTGTTGGCGGTATAATGCCTTAAAAGGAATGATGTACAATAAGTATGCATAGCCTTACAGAGAATTTGCAAAAAGCAAATGTAGTAATTGCGAAATTTCAGTTTCTGTAAGAGCGAGTGAACGTTTTTCAGGGCTTGAAGTACAATTTGAATATTTCTTACTGTACACAGTTTGACAGTTTGCTTAGCAATAGGGTGAATATTGCGCAAATGACGATTCATATTACAGGCATTGCCTCCCTTTATGGATATAACTTTAGAACAAAAGTTGCATTTGGCCTGGTAAACCCCAACTTCCTTAAAATAAGCCCATATTTCACTTTCTCGTTGAACGGCCATCCATAATTTTAGGTAGAGATTATATAGTCCTATAGACAAAACAAGCACAGAAATCATAAGAAACTGTCACGGGTACATGCGAGGGAACGGATAACTAAAAAGATACTTCATTGCTTCATTCATTCTTCGAACTAAAATCGAAGGAAGAAGGGAATGAACAATTGAACTGTGGATGATGCAATATTTCAGTCTTTCGAACGAATGAAAAATTGAAGTTCGAAGTAGATGCCATAGATTGTTCAATCGGAAGTACCAACTTAACCAACTTCAATTGAAGTATTTGTTCAATGAAAAATGAATGAAGTTGGGACTGCTGTCAAAAGAAGTACTTCTTTGAAACAGTTCTTTCAAAACTGTCACAACGCTAATGTTATCGACGTCCTTTATATATAATATATACAGCCATCGACGGCCTCCGTGGTCGAGTGGTAAAATGCTCGACTGTGAATCCAAAGGTCGCGGGTTCAAACCCGGCGTGCGCAAATAACTTTAATTTAATTGGTATGTGTCATAACACATTTTAATTCATATTTGCGACCCGTTTCAGAGTGGTAGATTTTCTCAGTATCGCCCTGATGAAAGACCAGCCTTCAGAATCGAAACGTTGGTTGAAAGGGCTTAAGCCGTATTTGGTGACCAGATCAGGTGCTTCCCAACCTTCCTCTTCCCCATTTCCTATTTCTCCCCACTACCTTCAGCCCCACAACAAAACCCGATTGGGGATATATGGTATGGTATACATCTTTGACGCGTTTGTTTCAGTCATGAGTATCCAAAATTTGTTTTATACATTTTCAATGTGATAACGTAGATGCTCTCAGAAAAGATATTTATGAAAGAATTATAAAGTAATTATTATAAATACTTAGGCTGAAATAAAAGACTTAACAATCAAAGGTTGCTGGAAAAATATGTCCACAAATGATGAATGATTTTGTGGACTTCGAAGAAACTGTTGAAACTGTAACAACTGAAATAGTTATTACAATATAATGAATGAGTTTAACTTCAATGTCAACAACGAAGATGTTAATGAGTTAATGGAAACTCACTCAGAACCTTTGTCGAATTTACTTAACTGTACTTTTATTTAATTAATATGTGTCGTAACATGTATAAAATTTGTTTTATACATTTTCAATGTGATAACATAAATGCTCTCAGAAAGACCACCATTCATAATCGAAACGTTGCTTGAAATAGTTTTATGCATGGTTGGTGGCCAGATCTGTATAGCCAGGTACCTACTTCCCAACCTTCCTTTTTCCCATCTCTTTCCTTTCCTCACTCCCTTCACCCCTTAGAGCAATAATATACGAGAGAGAGCGCTATAGAGAGAGCTGTAGTCAGTTTATACGAGGTTTGCCGGACTCGGCTAGAGCTGGGCGTGGTTAGGACTAGGGCTAGGGTATTTATACATCCATTTATAGCGCATATAAAATAGACAATGTGGCCTTTGTCTTTAAATGTTTGGAGACCACTGATTTAGAGGACTGTGAAAATGCAGCATCTTCCTCTGGCCTATAAAGACTTGTTGCGTAATCAGATTGTCTTTCTGTTCACTCAACCTAACTGAAAGAAACTGCAGCTAATATAAAATATATTCAGAAAAAAATATACAATCAGATTGCAATTTGAATGGATGATACACGAGTACATTGTTGCGATTTGGAACGAGGAAGCTGTTTGGATAATTACTGCTGCAAGATAAATGAAGCCACCGATGTAGAACAAACGAAAACGTTTATTTTTTTATGCCATCACATTTTTATTTTATTTATCTCGGCAACACATTTACCTAATGTTTTTTGCTTTGTCTGTCTCTTTGAGGGGGGTTCCTGTATCGAGACAGACGTAGAGCCTTGATATTAGGGCCCGAAGATAGAAATCGCCCCCGGTCGCGGAAAGGCTGCTCGTGGTAATAGTTCTAAACCGCAATTAATTCTTACTTTTTTCGCATTGTACGACCTCGAACAAAGTATATTACAAATTCTTAAAAATAAAGCATTAAGGTGAATAACAAAATAGAGCAATGAGAATAATGCTTAGATGATTAGTAAAATAAATTACACACTCTTAAAAATAGAGCAATAAAAATAATAGTTGGGTGTGTTGGATCCAAAGTTGCAATAAAACATCGAATGTGTTTTCCAGCTTCAGATGAATTTTGAAAATAGTGAACTGAAAAACAAATAAAACTAAACTACTTGATGGAAGTGTCTAATTATGGATGTGAAGAGATGATGGAGTGAAGGAAGTAGGAAACCAATTCACTCACCGATGAAGTTGATGTTTAAGTTCTTGATTATTCTTAAACATTTTGTTATTGACGAACACCTCGACAAAAACCACTTACTTGAAGAACAACAATAAACGAACGACCAAACAAGACAACAACGAACGAACACGTTTTTTCACATAACTCTTTTTCTGTTTATTGATTGTCACTTGTTTTTAAACTCGGTGTTGGTGAATGCGGATATTGAATAAAGTGAAATGGTTGGATAAGGTAGGAACTGGATGAAAAACAAGAAGGTAAGAACCCAACAAATTATCTCTTTGAAATCCAACAGGGTGAATCACGATATAGAGCAATGAGAATTCTACGTGAATAACAAAATCAATTACAAATTCTCCGAAATATAGCAGTAAGAATAATAATTCGGCAAGATAGATTTCAAAAATATAAAAAAAAAAAAAGAGACGCTGACATTGAACATAATGATATTCATACATAAAATAATAAACGACATATTATCAAAACACTGTCTTACAAAATCGCATACAACAAATACATTCTTAGACATAACACAAGAACAAGCAATAAAATCATATTATCAAAAAAATAAAGCTAGTACCCAAAACAGTTTACACTATAAATAAATTAAATATTTCAATGCGTTACCGGAAAGCATAAAAGTGAAAGCCATTACTAAATTCAAGAAATATTGCAAGAGCCAGATAGAACACTTCCGTTGAACGGAATGTAACCCCGAACGAGAGATATCTTAGATAAAGATTACTGATTTATACATCCATTTATAGCACATGTCGACATAATGTTTTTGTTTATCCGTATAACCACTTTTTCACAGTACTGTTATAAACAAAAATATAGCATATAACCCGAAAAACCGTTGAGTTATGTCAATTTATGTCGCATATCAAAACGTATGAGCGGAGTCAACGGAGACGCGGGACACGAAGAACATCCTTGCAATACTTTAAAGCGGTGTGATAATTTAAGAAATTTCGTTGTCTCTTTCTTTCTCATGGTGTACGACGTAAAAACCCGGAGAAAGTGATTTATCCCAAATTTGTATAGTTTGGGTAAAAAGAATTAGCTCTCTCCATATATTGTTACTCTTCATTTAATTTATGTTAGTTAATAATGTATTTAAGTTTACCACAAACTAATTTTACAGAATATAAAATTATAAATTGTTCATCTTTCCGTACATGATTTTTTATATTTAATACCGCACAAGAGACCCAACTGTTCCCAAACGTCTTGAGCCAGTGAGACTATGGCATCCCTAATTGGAGTATGTTATGAGGTTGAAGTCAATAAAGATGGGAAGGAGATGTGGAAGAGGTAGGTTGGGAAGTACCTGGCCAACGGTTTTTCGGGTTATATGCTATATTTTTGTTTATAACAATACTGTGAAAAAGTGGTCATACGGATAAACAAAAACATCATGTCGGCATGTGCTATAAATGGATGTATAAATATCCCACCCCTAGTCCTAGCCATGCCCAGGTCTAGCCGAGTCCGGCAAAATCATCAAAACTGACAGTGCTCTCTCTTGTAATATCATTGCTCTGAGAAATTAACCTTCCTATAAAACTTCGGAATTTATTAAGTAGGGCTCCAAACTTTTCAACAGGTCAGTATCTGACTTTGACATTCCAATGACAAACGAGTACTGTCATAGATAATAATAACCTTGAATAATGTGGCATAGGCCATCGACAATCAATCAAAAATGAAATTAAGTCTCAACAAACGCAGCGGAACCTGTTTTGCGGCGGACTCAGGGCCTTCGCTCGACAAACTAACAAAATACGCCCCAAATGCATGAGCATTGAAAAACCTGCACTTGCCTGCCGTCTCCGTACATATATATATACTTCCCTTAGAGTATATAGTGGTATCTATCCAAGGCAGTGTATTCAGTTACAGTGTACTAGGGTATTTATACATCCATTCATATCACATATCGACATGATGTTTTTGTTTATTCGCATAACCAATTTTTCACAGTTTTGTTATCAACAAAAATATAGTATATAATCTAAAAAACCGTTTGGTTGTGTCAAGTTTAGTGGCATAATAAAAAATGTGGGCGGAGTCCCGCGGTGACCCAGGAGCCCAATATCATCGCGACAGTACATAGAAGCGGTGGATTTTTATTTATATATTTATTTATTCTTGCTAAAATATAAAAAAATACATGGATTTGGTCCATGTCTGTCTCACTAGGATATTCCTGTGTCGAGACAGACGTAGTGTACATAAATTATATAATATTAAATGTAAATATTAATAAAGATAAAATAAAAATAAATTAAAATGAGAAAGAAAAAAAGAAAGGAAAGATGAAATTAAATGAAAATTAGAAGAAAGTTATTACATGGAGGTTGCATTTTATTGATTATATTTGTTGTCTCTTTCTCTCTCATGGTGTACGACGTAAAAACCCGGAGAAAGTGATTTATCGCAAGTTTGTATAGGTTGGGTAAAAATAATTAGCTCTCTCTCCATACATTGTTACTCCAAGATACTTCCACACCGCTCAACCTTTAAGCTAAGCCTCCCAAAATCCTGAGAAGGCTGTTATCTGGTCAGCTTTATCCACCCTTGTCGTGCCCAGCGGAGCCGTCCCGAGTGAAGACCTCTGATCCTTGGCTACATAGAATCCACGGGTCGCGGGTTCGAAGCCTGGACATGTGCAAATAATTTTTATTCAATAATATAAATATGTTAAATAACACATTTAACCTTTATGTGACTGAAAGGGTACCCGGGTACCCTTTTCGGTTTTCAACATACATTTTTTTAATGTTCCAGTAAATCTAACCGGCTGAAACTTTCTGACTTCTCCACAGTAGTGAAAACGAACAATTGAACATAACCGTTGGATATGTGGAGGGTGGTATGTTAGCGATAAACGCATAAGTATATTTTACAACTTCTGATGACTGAAAGAGTACCCGGGTACTTTTTTTTTTTTACATCAATACCGCACAAGAGTCTCAACTGCTCCCAACCGTCTAGAGCCAGTGAGAATATGGCATCCCAAAAATTGGGTATGTTGTGAGGCTGAAGGTAGTGGGGAGGGGGAAGGAGAATCGGAAGAGGAAGGTTGGGAAGTACCTGGCTATTCAGATCTGGTCACCAAACACGACTTAAATACATTTCAAGCAACGTTTCGATTCTGAATGGTGGTCTTTCACCAGGGCGATGCATTATACCACTCTGGAACGTGCCGCAAATATACTTGTTATTATTTTATATGAATTAAATGTGTTAGGACACATATTAATTAAATAAAGTTATTTGGCGCACGCCGGGTTTGAACCTGCGACCTTTAGTTCGTAGTCGAGCGTCTTACCACTCGACCATTCCGCCGTCAAACTTTCATGTGTTTTATATGAAATTTGAAGCTTGTCTGTATTTATCAATCATTTTATCTTATTTTAAATGACAAATATGATGTACTGTTGTGTTCAAAGTACATCACCTGTATCTTTAATACTATTTTTAATCACCTATTTCATTAAAAACCCCTTGAAATTATGGTAATGGGTGAAATTCCTATCCACTTCCCCAAGTACTGAACTGAATCAAAATATATTACGTCATAAAGTGGTCTATATATATATATATATATATATATATATAAGTGAAGCTTAGCTTAAAGGTTGGATAGGTATCAGGGGGGTAACAATACGGCGATAGAGCTAATTATTTCTACCCAACCTATACAAACTTGCGATAAATCACTTTCTATGGAATTTGAAGGTCGTACACCATGAGAGTGAAGAGACAACAAATACAATCAATAAAATGCAACCTCCATGTAATAACTTTTTCTAATTTTCATTTAATTTCATCTTTCCTTTCTTTTCTTCTTTCTCCTTTTAATTTTTTTTATTTTATATTTATTAATATTTACATTTAATATTAAATAATTTACTGAATCACTACGTCTGTCTCGACACAGGAATATCCTAGTGAGACAGACTAAACAAACTCAAACCCATGTATTTTTTTATATTTTAGCAAGAATAAATAAATATATATATATATATATATATGTAAAATAAACCTTCATATCATTTTTAAAAAGGTACAGTTTTCTTCAATCAATGGGATACTTGCGGCATGTTCCAGAGTGGTAGATTATTTCAGAATCGCCCTGGTGAAAGACCACTATTGAGAACCGAAACGTTGCTTGAAATGATTTAAATAGCCATATACTTCGCAACCTTCCTCTTCCCCATCTCATTCCCTGCCCGCTACCTTCAACTCACAACATACCCCAATTGGGGATGCCATAGTCCCACTGCCTCCAGACGGTCGGCAGCAGTTGGGGCTCTTGTGCGGTATTTACATTTAAAAAAAATATTTTTTTTTATTAGCGACTCTTTAATTAGTTGGTAGGTTGAAGATTTTTCTTTAAAAAATGTCCAATATCTTTTTGTTATTATTTGTCAGTGTCATTATAATGGCAGGGATCTAGTACGTGTTTTAATTATTTATTTATTTTATATTATTCCCAAGAAGTAAAAAAAAAACTCATTCCGGGAAGGAAAGAATATAAAACAAAAAGTAATAATTTTTCAACCAAGTCATTCACATTTTAAAAGGGAGTACAAAACATAGGGAACAAGCGAATAAATATATTTGAAAAAAAAACTCATAAGAGTAGAGATCAATTATTATTAAACATCGTTAATCCAAAGGTCGCGGGTTCAAACCCGGCGTGCGCCAATAACTTTTATTTAATTAATATGTGTCATAACACATTTAATTCATATAAAAATAATAACAAGTATATTTGCGGCACGTTCCAGAGTGATAGATACTTTAAGTATCGCCCTGGTGAAAGACCACCATTCAGAATCGAAACGTTGCTTGAAATGGCTAAAGTCGTGTTTGGTGACCGAACCTTCCTCTTCCCGATCTCCTTCCCCTCCCCACTACCTTCAGCCTCGCAACATACCCAATTTGGGGATGCCATAGTCTCACTGACTCTAGACGGTTGGGAGCAGTTGAGATTCTTGTGCGGTATTCATGTAAAAAAAAAAAAAATACACAAAAAAAATCACACATAGGTTTTACCGAAAGGATACATTATCTATGATTTATAAAGTTGTTGAGAAAATATCCTTTGAGTGCTTTTGCCAACAGTTGATTGTTCTCAAATGGGAGTTTTAATTTTATTAATTTATTTTCACAATTAAAAAAAATAAGAGAAAAATCACTAGCCTCTCGTCTCACTAGGATATCCCTGTGTCGAGATACGCGGCTTTTCAATTAAAAGTGAAATAGATAATTAGGTAATGCGTTTTATTGTGTATAAGCGATGTATTGCCAGAAGTTAATTCCAAATTAAGTTGTGGGAGTAGATGACGATAAGTGTATTTAATTTTGTGATTGTGGTTTGTGCTGGTCAAAATGTCGAAAATAAAGGCTGGTTTAATGTTGGTGTGTGACGAGTGTTGAATTATTTGTGATATGGCAGTTGTAATATTAGATATAGTCCTTCTCTAAAGGAGTAATTTCAAGGTTGTTTATTTCAACTTAATTCATAATTGCCGTCCCTTTAAGTGGCGCCCAACGTTACCTAACATGTACATATTTGAATGTGGGTCAGGGATGACCCTACGATAAATTATTAAAAAAAACACCAACCAGGTAGTTCAATCAACATTTTATTAATAATAGAAATGAGACAGAATGGTGATGGACCTCGGCGTAGGAAGTACATAGAAGTAGAGATGGTCGATTTACTTACTCGACAACATTTGTACGAGGAACCGGTTCTGGCCACTAACCCTTTCCGATCCTATGTCGAATGACTTTCGACATCGACTTTATTCCAGTGAGTCCTATGTCGAATGTTATTCGACATTTTTCTTCTTCGTCAGTTTAGTGTCAAAATACAAGCAGTTTAGTGTCAAAAATACAGTTTAGTGTCAAAATAAAAACCTGTATATATTGTTTTACCCTGTAATTCTGTAAATCTATTGTGGACTTGGTGGAACTTTAAAAAAAAAATTGTGGACCGGAAAGGGTTAAATGTTTTTTGACTTCCCTCCCCCCGCGAAATAACATTTTTGGCGAGGAACCGGTTCCAGCTCTTTTCGAGGAATCCTTTCTTTGTAATATAAAAATCGACTCGTGGAACTTTTCTGGCACCAGGAACCGGTTCCAAAAAGAACGGGATAAATAACCGGTTCCCAGTCAGTCACTGGTAACTGGAACCGCAGGTACACCCAATTTCCGATATCAACCATCCCTACATAGAAGCGGTGGCGCCTCGCGCACGTGACACAAGATTGATTGGGCCTACGAGCGATTGCAAGGTCGGCCCTTGGAACACTGCCGCAGGCGAGATACACGTAGAATGTAGGCATACAAATGTAGACGAATTGGGCGCCTCTTCTTACTGGAGATTGGGTACTCGCTAGATGTACACTTTCTAACTTCAGTAATTACACATCGCGGAGGTTGGGTTTCTAAGCGCGGCGCGGATGGCGAATCCTTTGCTGACGAGACTAGAAGCCAATTTAACTTGACTTGTAACCTTGGAGTAACAGCATATGGAGAGAGAGCTAATTATGTTTACCCAACCAATACAAATTTGTGAAAAATCGCTTTCTCCGGGTTTTTACGTCGTACACCACGAGAAAGAAAGAGACAACAAAATTTCCCAAATTATCACACCGCTTTAAAGTATTGTGAGAATGTTCTTCGTGTCCCGCGTCACCGTTGACTCCGCCCACACGTTTTGATATGCGAGATAAATTGACATAACTCAACGGTTTTTTAGATTATATGCTAATTTTTGCGTAAAACAATGCTGTGAAAAAGAGGTTATACAAATAAACAAAAACGTTATGTCGACATGTGCTATGAATGGATGTATAAATACCCTAGCCCTAGTCCGGCAAAATTCATAAAAACGGGCTGCAGCAGCGCTCCCTTTTGTATATTATTGCTCTGAGCTTGTAACTCAGAGCAATAGTATACCAGGAGGGAGCGCTAGTCTAGTCAGTATTGAGGATTTTTGACTGGGGCGTGGCTAGGGCTAGGGGTAGGGTACCTATACATTCATTCATAGCACATATTAACATAATGTTTTTGCTCATTTGTATAACCACTTTTTCACCGTATTGTTATAAGAAATATTCGATATAACCTAAAAACCGTTGAATTCTGCCTGTTATGTCGCATAACAAAACGTAGTGGGCGGAGTCGTCGGAGGCACGGAAGACGGAGAACAGGCTTACGTACCTAAAAGCGTAGCTATATTATGTGAGAACTTGTCTTATCTCTTTCTCTCTCACGGTTTACGACTTAAAAATCAGGAGAAAGTGATTTATCGTAAATTTCCAAAGGTTGGGTAAAAATATTAAGCTTGTAATGTAATCTGACACAGAAATCAAAAAAAAAACTGTGAGAACAAAATGATCTGAGAGTTAAATGTTACTCAATTTTGACGGCCTACGTGGTCGAGTGGTAAGACGCTCGACTACGAATCCAGAGGTCGCGGGTTCAAACCCGGCATGACAGAAAATTATATTTTTTTAAAATTATTATGTGTCATAACACATTTCATTCGTATAAAATAGTATTTTGCATATTTGCGGCACTTTCCAGAGTGGTAGATACTCTAAGTATCGCCCTTGTGAAATACCACCATTTAGAATTGAAACGTTTCTTGAAATGGCTCTAGCCGTGTATGGTGACCAGATATGAATAGCCAGGTACTTCCCAATCTTCCACTTCCCCATCTCCTTCCCTCCCCACTATCACTTCACAACATACCCCTATTGAGAATGCCATAGTATCACTGGCTGTAAACGGTTGGAAGCAGTTGGGACTCTGGTATTCACTATAAATAAATTTTAAAAATTTTTTAGTCAAATTTGCGTATTGTAGGTAAGTAAGTACCTGCGTATTCGCTTGTCTGGATTTGTAAAGATTTTTAAAAAAAAGAAAAGATAAACATTTCCGACTTACGAATAACCTGACAATATTTGAAAACTTTCTACTTAGATCATAATAAGCGGAAGATGTTGCTTGTGCAATGATGAAGGACTTAGCTAGCAGATCAATTGAACCCACGACGCCCGGGTGGGAATCCGAGGCGTTTGTCCAATCAGCTACTAACCAGACAATTTTTATTCAGTTCCAATTTTGTTTATTTTTTTTTTTTAATTTTAGATTTGAGGAGGGGGGTTAAAATTCATTCGTAATCGCGGTATAAAAAAATAAAACTCCTGCGATGTCTCTTTTTTTCTTTTCGTTTCTTAATGCATAATATATAACACAATATTTTAAATACATACAAAAATGTAATAAAAAAATGGATTAAAATAAAAGATACAAACCCCTTCATACTATAACATTCTTGAAGTAACAATATATGGAGGGATAGCTAATTTGTTTTACCCAACCCATCCGAAATTGCAATAAACCACTTTTTCCGAGTTTTTACAGGAGAAAGAGACAACAAATTTCTTGGAACGCTTCTATATACTGTCGTAATGATCTTAAGCTGGCTATTTTCGCTGGTTAACGGCGGGACTCCGCCCACATTTTTTATTTTGCCTTAGTCATAGCCACGCCCATTTGCGCCGAGTCATGTTAAAATCATCAAAAACAAGTCCAAAACTGACTTCACTGCCTTTATTTGGGCTACCTCTTGTATACTCTAAGATAACATCTCATTTTTTTTTTAACTACCTTATTTGCTGTGATTAAAAAAAAATTGCTTAATTTGAAATTGATTTTATTTTTATACTTTTTTTATTGCTATAGAGAGCCTACTATTAATTTGCATTAGTTTACCCACGCCCTGGCTTTGCCTATGTGCGATTGTTTTTGGTATGTCTACATTGTTTTTTTCGTAATTTGTTATTTATTTTCTTTATCCTTGTATGTTTTTTTTTTCTTTTTACTCAATGTTATTGTTTTTGTAATCTTTTTTTTTTTTTTCAAAAAATGTATGTAACTAAAAATCAAATAAAAAAATGGAAAGGCGAACTTATTTAGGCCATTTTTGGGTTGTACCTACGCAATGATGAACATAATATTACACCATATGAATAATGTATCTGCTCTTCCGCTATGTTGGCAGTAGACCAAAAAGTTTTTAGAATATTATCAGATCAACACTTGGATATTAAACCAGTACCTGCTAATTTTGTTGTGATAGTGACGTTATAGTCGAATTAAACAATTCATGGCGGTGAATTATCGTTTATCTCGACACATGTACATCTTCCGTCTATGTTGCTATGACTCATCCAAGCTGAGCTGATGGATGCGGATATTTTAATTCAGTATAAAAATAGCACTCCACGGCTATAATTTTTTACTAACCAAATTTGTTGACTAGCTCGACTTTACTCCGGATTATCTAACATGCATATGTATGCAGGCAGAGGCGTGCACTCCATAAAGGCGCATAAGCACTGCCTACCCTGCCGTTGTCGCATAAAAATATGTATAATATTGGATTGAATAATATAAAATTATTGTAAAATATAAATCTACACTTTAAAAAATACGCGCGAAATTAAGCTAATCGCACCGCCGCGAGCGCCCCACCGACCTTCCTACTATAACGTATCAAAAGCAGTGAACTACATATGCCCAATCGCCGCCAACGTCAGAGTAGATTATTGACGGCCTGCATGATCGAGTGGTAAGTCGCTCGACTACGAATCCAAAGGTCGCGGGTTCCGAACCCGGCTTGCGCAAATAAAATGTGTTCAATTAATATGTGTCATAACACATTTAATTGATATAAAATAAAATGTAGTATATTTGCGGCACGTTCCAGAGTGATGGATACTCTAAGTATCGTATTGGTGAAAGACCACCATTCAGAATTGAAACGTTGCTTGAAATGGCTTTGGCCGTGTTTGGTGACCAGATCTGAATAGCCAGGTACTTCCCAACCTTCCCCTTCTTCATATCCTTCCTCTCCCCACTACCTTCAGCCTCACAACATACCCCTATTGGGGATGCCATAGTCTCACTGACTTTAGACGGTTGGGAGCAGTTGAGACTCTTGTGTGGTATTCACGTAAAAAAAACGTGCAGCGTGCGTAAGTGTGCACAAAAACAAAAACGTGCAACGTGCGTAAGTGTGCACACTTGTCCCACGCACGTGGGACAAGTGTGCACACCGGCGTGGGTACGTTGTTTTGCATCGTTGCGTACGTGGGGCCAGTGTGACTTACCTTTACTCCACATTTTTAGCAAGCAAACTTAGGCCTAGTGGTTTGAACCACTGTCACATTTTACGCTGTCTCAAATCGATGAATACCGCCATGATGATGTTTTTTACCGCTACCACTTCAAGTAATCACCCCGCTAATCACCGATTCTCTTTGTTTTAGAATTTGATTAAATTATGATCAGGTGTCAAACATAACAGTATGACCCCTATGTTATCACCAAGGCCTAAATTACCTTACAAAAAAATATGGAATAACGCTTTTCACCTAAACACAATCTATATATACGAGACCTGTTCAAAAGAAAAGGTGAATTTTGAATTTTCGCGGGCTGTATTCATTCGATTATCGTTTTTTTTTGTTATGTTGGTACACATATGTTTATCATATGTTAGCATTATCAGCCATTTTGGATTAATGGTTTGTATTTGACAACTGGAAAGGTTAGTCACGTTTTTGTGTTCTTCGATTTTTTACTTTTGAAAAAAATGGATCAAAGAATATGTATTAAATTTTGCGTTAAAAATGGAATAAAGTGCTCCAACGCACTTAAAATGTTGACTGTGGCATTCGGCGAGTCTACTTTATCTCAAAAAAGTGTTTATAAGTGGTACAAGCGCTTTACAGAAGGCCGAGAAGATGTTAATCACGATGAGCGTCCTGGAGTTGTGGAAAAACAAATCATGGATTTTATTCATTTTTTTCAAAAGTAAAAAATCGAAAAACACACAAAAACGTGACTAACTTTTCCAGTTGTCAAAAACAAACCACTAATCCAAAATGGCTGATAATGCTAACATATGATAAACATATGTGTACCAACATAATTAAAAAAATCGATAATCGAATGTACACAGCCCGCGAAAATTCAAAATTCACCTTTTCTTTTGAACAGGCCTCGTATGTATACGGCCTGTGTATGCCATTGAAATACAAGAAGTACAGTTAGTTAGTGAGAAGTATATACGCAAGAGAAGAAAAAGTTTTAAAAGAAAACAAAATTCAAGGTACTGCTGAGTAGAGGATAAAAGAAAAATATGATGGTAAACTACCAGTAACATTGTATATAATATTGTGGAATAAATTATGTGTATTCCAAAAGATTGATTTTAATATTTTCCTATAAATATTCACTGTAGAGACGCCCACGACTGTACAGATAAGTTTATCGATCCATACATGTTTTCAAAAAATACTGATAAAAATTACAGGGTCATCAAATTTTGTCTAAAAACTCAATGAACATTAGGAAAATTTTCTATACGTTCTGGTAAGGCCGCCAGGTTTTAGGCTGTTGCAATCTGTCATATTTGAATGCTCTTTTTAATAAATAGCCGCGTGTATTTAACGTAATTTTGCACTTAATTCTAATGAATGCCGCCCAGAAAGATGATTGCTTGCTTTAATGTATTTAATTAATTGTGAAATCTGAAGTTAAACGTTGCTAAGCGATGCGTGATGCCTGGACATCGGATAATTTGCACTAGAATGCCAAAAATATGCACCAACAATTCCAACATATGCACGCTAATATATGTCTAAATTGTGCGATAAAACGGGAAAATGTCCAATATATACTCGTATGTATGTTGTAGAACCTAAAAATTGAAACAATTTTTTTCTATTTTTGATTTTAATGGAGGGTTTAAAACGAAACTCGGAGTTATGGTTTACAATTGAAATTGGAGATTTAAAAAAATAGGTATGGGGGATGCATTCAGAATGACTGTAATGTTTTAAGCACCTTTAACTTCAAAACAGTTCAAGCTATTACAAGCAGCTTAAACTGTGTATAGTGATCAGTGATTACTGATTAGTCAGGTTCTTTCATACCCAACCGTCCTCTTCTCTCTCTAATCTCTTCTTGGTCCCCTCGCCACTCTGTACAACCTCATAACATTTCCCAAATGCCAATTTCATAATTCCACTGGCTTCGGGTAGCTGGGACTCCTTTTCTGGTATGATCAGCAAAGAGAAGATAATTAGAGCATTTAATGGTCTCGCCAATATCGTTGATGAATAAGTAAAAGAGAAGGGGCCCTAGGTTCGATCCTTGGGGAATCCCGTGTCTATTAAATTATGTTTTTTAATGTAATGTTTCCTTTTATTCTATTTTTGAATCTTAACATCAATTCATACCAATTAGCAGAATGGCACCAATGGAGTAATTGCCAAATATTACTTCAATTTAATATATTTTCGCCTTGAACTTTAAAATTTTCTTCTTCCTTAAGAAAAGAAAAAAGTAATTTTGGGCGCATAAAAATGAACTACGTCACTTCATATTTATGTAAAACATAAGGATGCACTTCATATTCAATAATGTTAGATTTGTTAAATAAATTTGTTTACTTATGAATAATAAGGTATTCGTACGTAAAACTGAATGTCAAATCAATAAAAAATATTAGGCATTCAAATAGAATAACACTCTGTCATTATTTTCATTTACAAAATTATTAATTGTTTTATTGACTCACCTTCTCTGTTGCAACTTATCCAGTTCAACATTCCTTGCCGTAGACTCAGAAACAATGAATTGCTATTCCTCAATCATCACAATACTAATAATGGGTATAATTCTCTAATGTCCAGAATGTCAAGACTTGCTAACTCAAGCCATGGTCTTGAACTTTTTGGTAGCAGTCTAAATGAATTTTGTCATTCTTTACGACTCTACCAAAACTTTGACTAGACCATGGCTTGAATGTTCTCTCTTATGTTTATTTTGTCCTATTTTGTCATCGCTTCATTTATTATTATGTATGTGCTATTCCTTCTATGTTGCTCTTTTTTTCCATTTCGTGTTTTATATGTGTTTTTTGTAATTGCACTTTAGTCCGTCAATTTATAAATAAATAAATTATTAGGTGAATTATTATAATATAACCTTTACCGCCATTTCCGGGACCACCTAACTAAAAAAATGGACATTGCTGAATAGACCTGTTTTTTTTTATATGTGATTAGGTACTTACCTAACAAAAGTCTCTATTATCTAAAGCTAGTAGTACTATGGCATTCCTAATTTTGAATATGTTGTGAGACTGGAGAATACAATAGTTGGGTCCGTTTTACATATTTTTCGTATTAATGTATTATTAATTGCATGTTAATAATTTTATGGTAAAGAACGACTTATTATTATTCTCTATTATATTATTGTCTTAAATCCTACGCTTCTGTTCTAGTATACACGGTAGACATAAAAAATCTAATTTTCAGAGTATGGCAACGGCGTCGAGGGCTGTATGATGTAGGTATTAACATTTATTATTAATAAACTACGCTTAGCATGAATGACTAAATTGTCTTTGCTTTTTATAAACCCGTTATTTATCCTTATAATTTACAACTTCTACAATATTTATAATTACAACAATATCAGGTAAAAACCCGCGGTTTCTCACATAATTATCGTTAATTACAAAAGCGGGGTTTTGAGGCTAACAATTAAAACCCGGGTTCGCTTATTGCAAGGGCTCGCTTTCAGATAAAAACAACTTAGTTTTTAAATGAATCTATTATATTAAAAGACTAGCGTCTGTCGTATATGGTTTGCGTAACCGCTGAGTAGGGAACCAACGGAAATCGGTAGTAGCGACGCTGGCGACAGTACTCGCCAGTAGTTGACTTGGTGTACACGTCAGGTTTTCTTATATGCCCAAGCGCATGCCACGTGGAAATTGAGACATTACGAATATATGAGTAGCAGAGATTGAAATTAAAAAAAACTGCTTGCAGGGCCTAGCAGAAATAACATGCAGCAGCGGGTTTTTGCCTGAACCATATAACAGAACTGCGCTATATAAATTCACTGTTATTTTTTTTATTATTATGCTTACACTAAATGCAACTTTATTACGTCAATTTTATACCTTCATATTGATTTTGCTTTTACTTAAAAATTCTACAAAAAATCGTACAATTTTAACTTTTCGCTTTACTTAAAAACATAATATTGATTTTACGACTTTGTATATTTTGTATTTTACAATGAACTATAAATACAGTTTTTTTTTATTTATTTTATTACTGTGTATTCATTTACGGAGTTTCACAGTGCCCGTATTTTATTTATTTATTTTGATATAAAAAACGATAATTTTTTCCATACAATTTCACACACCTTCCCAATGCTAAATACTTTGTGCGTAGATACTTAGAGGCAAAAACCTACTAACAAATACTCACCTACATTGTACGAAGCGCAAGAAAAAGCCGCCTGCAGGGTCAAGTTATTACTAAGCACTTAGTCACATCATGTTAATTAAAACATACTTAATAGATGTTAATTGGTCCAACTGACGCAGGTTCTGCCCTGAACTTGCTTGGACTAGTCTCTATTTTTAAAGCGTTATCTAATGATGATTTGCTGATTTTTTCACGGATAGGAGAAATATACATCAACATTCTTACGAAAATTAGCACCTCTTTGCCAACGCATTACGAATTATTGACAAACGATCGAGTCGTCGGGAAATTGGTTCCCACATTAGTCAAAATGTTTTATTTTCTTTCTATCTTTAAATGCTGTCATTTTTTCACACATGTTGTGAACTATTTTCTGAATACCTAGTAAATATACGAAATAAAATTATTCTCATAAGTTTGAACGACAAACTTTTCTTGAATTCTGGTTTCTGTCTTACCACGCCGTTTCAGTCTTTTCCTAGAATGTGAAAGAACTACCTTCTCGAACTCTAGAAACACAAAATGTAAGTTCTTCAAAAGCTTATAAGATTTTCATAAAATTATCAATGCAGAGTCTTGAGGATTTAAAGGACTTCTTGTACAAATATTTACACCCTTTCTCCAGTGGCGTGGCGTGTATAGAGTTTTTGATCAGGGTAGACAGTAGGAAAAACAGGGTATTCTCCCCGGTTAGTAGCTGAGTGGTTAAACGCGTCGGATTTCTACCCGGGCGTCAATTTTCGTGGGTTCAATTCCTCTGCTAGCTAAGTCTTCCATCATAGCAACTTCTTCCGATTATTATGATGGCGGTAGGGCTCGAGTTTTATGAGAAAAAGAGACAAACAATTGTTAAAACCAATACACGAAAAGCAAAATACCATGTCCGCGATATTTGATCTGTACGAGCTTCATTCACGGGTGTCAGGGCGGTATAGATGGCCATATGTTTTTCAATGTACAAAAGGACCAGTTTTCACGTATGTACCATAAAAATCTTAGTTAGATCTCAAATATTTAACATTCTAACCTACAAACAATTCAACACACCAATATGTAGTTTCCAATATAATAAACTTCCGTTTGAAATGAGTTTGAGTGGATTCGTAATATTTTTTAACTTAGAGATATTTACTAGCTGTCACATAAGAAACCATTACAAGGGGGGAACTGAAAGTATCCCGGCTCTTTCTTCTCATGATACTAACGCTAAATTGTTGGCAAACAGATAAAGACAGAATAGTGTTTATCTCTTAGTTATATTTATAATTTCGGTTACGCGTCCCCAGATTCAGGGCTATGCCAAAATTGAATATTATTATTTAATTATTTTTAGATTTCCAAAGGATGAAAAAAGACGAGAAAAATCTAATTTTCTTTTTCTTTGATTTAACAAATATGTTAATATGAATTGTGACGGATTTTTATACCCTTAGCTTCTAGTTAATTGTTTTTTTTTAATCTACGTGCACATGCACTATTGTACCATTTCTGAACCTGTTCTCTGATGATTTATGATAACGATATGCATCTAGATAGTTTTAATTTTGTATACTTATTATTTTCTCCTTGTTAGTTAGAATTATTAGCTTAATTAATTAAGTATGAAGCACTTGACGTGAAATATCACAAAACCTATAAGTTCACTGTTATTATCTGCATTCGAAATTTCCTTACAAAATAACGCGGGACGGAAAACATCCTACAATACTTAAAAGCGGTGTCATGTTTTGTGATTTTTTGTGTCTCTTTCTCTCTCATGGTGTACGACGTAAAACGCAGAGAAAGTGATTTATCACGTATTCTTACGAAAATGATTTAACATCTGTTATCACCGTACATTTTTTATTTTACTTTTTGTTTGTAAACTATTTTGTTGATGGAACTGAAGTTCATTTTATAATATGTATTATAAAATGTTCTGTACTAATAATTTAATTCGTTTATATTTTATCTATAAATAAGATTTTAATAATCTTTATTGATTAATGTATATTTGAATAAACAAAAAATATACAACATTCATTCTTTTTAATGATTTACAACTACCTACTCACAACAAAATACCTAATTTACTTAATTTGTGACAACCCTGTTAGTGATTTTACTCCGAGTTTAGGCCACACCCTTTGGTCATTGCTTGGTCAAAAAGTGCGGACAAAATTTCGCAAAGTTAGGTCTCTAGATATTGTTACTCTAAGGTTATTCGTACACCGGGAGTGTTTGTCTTACTTTTCAAAAAGATTGATACTAGAGATAGGTACCAACAAATATCATTGATTGATTTTGGATTTGTTCTGCAAAAGCACTGCCTAGATACCAACAAAGATTCTAACAGAAATGAGCCACTTAAACCCGCAACAGCTCACAGCATACCTTATTTCTCAGATTTAAAAAAAATCCTCCCATCAATTTTTCATATGTTATACGCGCGAAAATATTTGCCACTAAAACGGTTTGACGCCTCTCGCAGTGTTGGTGCCGTTTATTTTTTATCATTGTTTCTACAACACATCAAAAAGCTATTCATAAAAAAATGTATACATAATAACTGCTTAAAATCTTCTCCTCCACACATATCACACTCACAAAACACGAGAGTTAAATCTAACAGTCAATTTCAACTACCATACAGTAAATCCACCTTTGCCAAAAAACACAAATCCCACCTCGCACCAGTGGCGGCTCGTGACTTTTTAGTGTGCTAGAGTGCTAAGATTAAAAAAAGCGTCATGATTGATGTTGATGTAGCCGAAAACGATTATTTATTTTTTTTCATAAAATTTAAATTTTTTGCATGATGATTTTTCAGCAAGCCGCGCAGTGCACCACCAAAACAGAAAAATCCTGAAAATTTCACACAAAAATTGATTTAAAAAAAAAATCGATAACCTCGTATTTTTCAACCTCTAACTAACAAGTTACAAGTCGCCTTGCCTCGCACTTCTCATATTCAGCATCTTCCTAAAAGAAACCTCTTAACACATTACTTAAAACAACCTAAAATGGTCATATAAGAACTTCAAAAGGAATATTTAAAAAAAAATATTCTCCGTACTTTTATTTTTTACTTTTTTTATTTTAATCATGTATTATTTTATTATTGTTACCCGTCTCACTAGACGATGTCCTGCTCTAGTAAAGTCATGTATTTGTAACAACCGATTTTAATAAAAATTAAAAAAAAAATATAAAATCTCCTAAGCAACAATTGAAAGTGAATGAATAAATTGGCTTAAACGGATAATTTAAAAGTAATAAATTATCTCTCCGATAAATAACCGTTAAGTAAGCTGTCCAGCACTACTGTGAATCACTGCCTTACATTATTTTCTGAAACAGTTCTTATTACTCATGTATCTATAAATATCTGCAATTTCTTTTATTTACCCACCTTATCACACCCGACCCTTTTACAACAACAAACACTAGATTAGAAAACGGTTCATTGATAATAAGCCTGAACTCTAAAAAGGCCATTCACACCAACTGTCAGAACATAAAGGAGAAAACACAAACATGCAAATGTGGCAATCTATTATCGGAAAGTCAATAATGTCTTCCTGAACTACCCACGAAATCGGAAATTCTATTAAATGCTAAGGCCAAACAACCAAATTAACAACCGACCAGCCTTTCTTAATTTAAATAATAAGTCAACGAACTTATAAAATAATGATACATGATACGTTATTAATTTCGTTATTCAATTCGAAATAACGAATTTGCTCCGTGGGCAGAGTGATCTTGCCAATATTACGTTTCCGAGTTCAGAAAACTTCGCGCAATTATCTTTGTCAGCAAAAAAAAACCGCTCACCAAAGCAAAGAGATTGTAATAGTTTATTTTAACCTCAAAGGTCGTCCGACGTGTGAATGACTTGCGAAGCTATTTGGCAATTTACACCCACTCTCTGAACGGTAACCGTTGCTGAATTTAATCGAGTGAGATAATCGATTCAAGGTGTCCTTTTGGCTGGTGTTTGTAGTCGATTGATGATCGCTTTGTATTCAAAATGGAACTATCATAAAGACGAAACTTTCCAGTACCTAACGGTGAAAATATCCAGCCATGTTGGTTGATATTTTTGAAACGGGATAAAGTCCTAGTGTGGCGCCAAAGTGTCGATTGTGTGCGATGAATAATCGATATAAATTGGAGATGAACGCTACAACCAGGGCCACCCCATCCTTTTATGCAATAGGTGCCGCGCACACGGGCGGTCTCTAAAACTTGCATTTCGATAGACTTTATGATATTTTTTTATAGTGAATACCGCACAAGAGTCCCAACTGATTCCAACCGTCTAGAGCCAGTGAGACTATGACATCCCCAATTGGAGTATATTGTGAGACTGAAGGTAGCGGGGAGGGTAAGGAGATTGAGAAGAAGAAGATTGGGAAGTACCTGGCTATTCAGATCTAGTCACTAAACCCGGCTAAAGCCATTTCTAGCAACGTTTTGATTCTGAATGGTGGTCTTTCACCAGGGCGATACTTAGAGTATCTACCCCTCTGGAACGTTCCGCAAATATACTATAAATTATTTTGTATGAATTAAATGTGCTATGAAACCTATTAAATAAATTAAAGTCAATGGCGGACGCCGGGTTTGAACCTGCAACCTTTGAATTCGTAGTCGAGCGTCTTACCACTCTACCATGGAGGCCGTCAAATATAAACTCGATAAATTGTCGTCACTGTAAATTAAATCGCTATCATTGTTTCAGATAAGTCGTATAAAATCAACAAAAAATGTACTGACGTTACAACTAGAAATGAAATCCCAGGTGGAAATATGTGATAAAACCACGAATGAAATGATCTATAAAGAATAAATAACCGATGTAAGCATTGTGAATAAGATCAAGAAAGGCATACATACTTGGACGGTTGAAAAAATTGACTTTCACTTTCGAATCAAAATCAAAGTAAAGACTCTGAAAATAGACCTTAATGGCGTTTAAACCAATGACGTTACAAATATATAGACACATTGTAGCATTTTCAAAGTGGCAAGCAAAAACCACGTTAGTTGGTGTACTCGGTGTTTAAGCCGATTTAGTACTAAACTGTCTCACGTTGCTTGAGGTCGCTTACTATATCTAGTCAAATTACAAACATAAGTACCAAAATGCCCTCGTGTGTGATGAGAAAGTGTTTTAACTACACTGCAAAGACTACTAAAAGCCAAGCAATAACATTTAATTTATAAGTACGCGCAAATTACTTATTATTTTAGACAACACAACTATCTCCATTGTTGCCCAACATAATGACGTCGTCGCGTCAGCGAGTAAGCGAAATGCTATCTCATTCTTACTAGATCATTCAACGTTACTAACTGGAGTACGGATCACAGTCTGATCCTACATCTGTTTCATTCGTACACGCATATTCTATGAATGTCTATCTTTGTCATACATGATGATACATGACCGATATTTGAATGATGAAGTTACTAGTAACCTAAGTGTGTTTGTTACTTGCCACATTTTGTATTCTAAGGCTAAACGTCTCTATATATTTGTAAAGTCATTGGTTTAAACAATGTATCTTTATGATGTTAGGACCAAATATTCTTTATTAGCCAAGTGCCTAATCTTAGTTAGTTAATCTTAGCGGAAATTTTATCACAAGAAGCGGTAGTATCCCTTTTTTGACAAATTGTCATACTGAGTACCTCCTACCGGACAAACAAGATCGCCAGCTCTTTTAAAATGGTGAAATATTAAAAGACTGATGAATTTAGAAAATATTTTTGTTATTAGAAAATACTATCCACTAATTCACGGGAATGACTGAAGGCTGCAGAGGACTGATCCTTCCGGAGAATTCGTTTTGGTTTTTAACATTTTGTTAGGACATATTCGTCTTACTGGACGAGACTATTTTTAATTTTTTTAAATTATTATTCCCGATCTCAGGAAGTGTGGTGCTATTCGATGTGTTCCATACTTGGAGTAAGAATACATATATATGTATGGAGAGAGAGCTAAATATTTTTACAACCTATACAAATTTACGATAAATCACTTTCTCCGAGTTTTTACGTCGTAAACCGTGAGAGAGAAAGAGATAACACAAGTTGGCACATAATATCGCACCACTTTCAGGTATCTAAGCATTTTTTGAGTCTCCCGCGTCTCCGATGACTCCACCCACTACTTTTGTTATGCGACATATCTCAACGGTTTTTGAGGTTATATTCTACATGTTTGTTGAAAACAATACTGTGAAAAAGTGGTTATACAAATAATCAAAAACATTACGTCGACATGTGCTATGAATGGATGTAAAATAGTGTGTCCATGAAAACACTAGCCACGCCCGAGTCAGGAAAAAAAACAACAATCCTGACTACAGTGTTTCGCAAAGTTATCCCTCCTGTATATTATTGCTCTGAGGTTCCATATAATACAAAGGAAAAATACAGGCTAATATTATGATCATGCTGTAAGGAAAAAATAGAAATGGAAATTTAAGAAAATAAAATATAATAAAATAATAATCTGCAGTAAAAAAATTGGCACGTTTTCGTGGGTTGAGACAAAAGAGCCATTAAAGGATTCCGCGACACTTGAGATAAATGTATTGATAAAATACGGAAATTTCCCAATATCTGCGTACATATTTGATAAACCCTCGTCCGTGTTGGTGCTCCCAGGGCTAACCGGATGGATTTATTTTGAAATGTTCGTAATTATTTAAAGTGGGATTTGGAAGGCAGGACTCCCCCGACGGCCCTGACTAAGATACGCGGATTAGTTAGTAATATTTGTGTGTTTTTTGATTTACTGTTATTTTTCCACTGGCCGCATCTGTCCAGATGGTCTTAGGTACTCAACAAATAACCTAATCTCACCTGCGTCACGGAGTGATAATACAAAATAATAATTTCAAATCAGTGTCAGATATAAGACAATCATTGTTTTATTAAATTGGATAACCTCTGCTTTGCACTTAGACTGGATGCATTCATCTTATAAATAGCATTTTATTTCATTTATAATATTTACAGTGCGATTAATTTTATCGTATTCGCGTGTTGTATTTTGCAGCTTCTATAAACCTCCATGTTAAGCCTTGAAGCAGTCTTTGTGAGTTATTCTTGTGTATTAAATAAGCAACAATATTACATTCAATAAACAGTGTTACATTGTTTACACGTCTTGCAACGTTGTTATTTTCCTCATATCCTTTAGAAATGAGCTGAATTTCCGCAATAATCATCACCATCATAGGCACCTTGAAGTTTCTAGCCGCTCCTGAGAAACACATCCACACCTGCCGGTCTACCGCTGTCTCCCTCCAATTCTTTATGTCCAAAGATGAGATTTTCGTCCGAACCATCTAGTCACCTATGATTATGATTGGCTACACAACACTCCTTCACCCTGCAGACTTCTAATAGAGAAGCCCGAATATTTCTGATTTTAAAACTCTTAATACGTGGTGGAAGTTCTTCTTTAACTTTCTTCCACTATTTTTTATCGAGACCGGGCCGGTTTCACCTTATAACGGGCATCATCAGACTGCTGAATCTATGCTTTGACGTGAACAAGGTTTTTGATCAGGGCAGGCAGTAGAAACAACAGCGGTATTAATTAAAAATCTCTATAATATAATCTCTATTGAAACCAACAATTGTCACTAATTAATATTGGATATGGTCTGTAAAAGCACTGCATTAGACACTATTAAAGATACTAACAGAAACAAACCACTTAAACGCGCAACAGCTCTCAGCATAATATTTTGTGTAGTCTAGTAAACATAGAATAATCTACCCTGACAATAGCGGCGTTTGAGCATATGTAGTTACTGCTTTTAACACTTATGGTGGGACGGTCGGTGGGGCGCTCGCGGCGGTGCGTTTATTATTCAATCCAATATTACACATATTTTTATGCGACTACGGCAGGGTAGGCAGTGCTTATGTGCCTTTATAGAGTGCACGTCCCTGTATTCTATTTATTTCCGGCATAAAAGAGTAATGGCTCTATACCATATTGAACATCTATGACTTAGTATTTTGTTTTAATGCTGACAAAAGCGGGGCTTTACAATTACATTTGAATATCCCTTCGGGTGGCTTTATTATCTTCTGGGATACGAGTTACATAGTGATACGTTAAGTGAATCTGTTGGTTTTTTTAATATATAACATCTTATAACAGCTTGTTTTTTAACAGTCATTTTTGAATTTACTCTTTGATTTTCTCGTTTTGGTTGCTTATTGTATTTTATAGCAGTGTGGGTCAAATATGTTGGTAAAATATCTTATTACAATAAAATGTACACTTCAGGGTATTATCTTTTGTATACTTCCCTTTAGAAGTTGGCGACAAAAGAGCCCAATGTCGGTTATTGTCCATCTTTGGTAAATTTCCTTAGACCCTTTAGCCCAGAGATGCCGTTTTGAACCAGCTACCTAAGTTTTAATCTTTTTACCTATCTAAGTAATTTTTCACTAAAACTACTTATTTTTGTATTGAAAGCTCTCTTTTAGGGTCGACTATCATTCATCCATGAAATATAGTCTACCTGTTTATATTCACCGACGTATTTTCGTACCTTTTAATGTGAATACCGCACAAGAGTCTCAACTGTTCGAAGCCATGCGACTTTGGCATCCCCATCAGGGTGTGTTGCGAGATTGAAGGGAGTGGGGAAAGGAAGAATATATAAAAGAGGAAAGTTAAGAAGTACTTCTTATCCATACGGTTCAAATCCCGGCGTGAACAAATATTTTTTGTATTATTAATTTGTGTTAGTTTACAATCTGATAGTATTAATACGATAAGCGTGTGTCGTACATGGTTCGATCAAACGCCGTGTGGGGCGCTGACGTCTGCAAAAACATCTAGTATTAAATAATATGTATTCTGTTCCAAAGTGGTAGATACTCTCAGTATCGCCCTGGTGAAAGATCACCATTCAGAATCGAAACTTTAGCCAGGAACTTGTCGACTTTCCTTTTTTTCAATAATGAATACCGCTCAAGAGTCCCAACTGCTCCCAAGCGTCTAGAACCAGTAGGACTATGGCATCCCTAATCGGGGTATGTTGTAAGGCTGAAGGTATTGGGGAAAGCAAGGAGATGGGGAAGAGGAAGGTTGCAAAGTACCTGGCTGTTCAGATCTGATCACCATGCACGACTAATGTCAGCAACGTGTCGATTCTGAAAATTTCTATCACTTAATTACTGATTCTATTAACATCTACATTGTAAAAAATCGAGAGTTTGATATTAGAATGTGAAGCTCGTGATTTGCAAGGACCATCTCTGAAAACACTTTCATTAGCCAATACTAATGCCCCATTACTCAGTGTGTACATCTCGCGATTCTCTGAATGTTTTTATTATTTCCTTATCCATATTATCAAAGTTGTTTTTTGTGAAAAAAGTCAGGAAGCTCGCAAAACAGATTGCTAATTTTGAGAAATCATGATTAATATCATGTAAAAGCGTTTGGATCCTTGAAGGCCATTTGAAATGTAAAAAAAAACTCCTTTTCGTAGGAAGAGATCATAGACAATGCTGATTTAAACAGGTTTTCCTTATTCGATGTAAATGCAAATACAAAATATGATATAGGTATAAAAATGTTTACAGAATAGCATTTAAGATAAAAAAGTAAATTAATTATTATAATTTCTAACACTTTTTTTGTTATTACTGTTTGTTTTTACTTAGTCCTCCTCACTAGGGGAGTCCTGTGCTGAGGCGGACTAGAGTCATGTTATTTCATGTCATCTAATTTGATGCGTCTTCTATGTCGTTTTCAGTGCTGTTTTTAAGGTTATCTCATTGACTTCATTCAGCCAGACCTTAATTCTCGATTTATACTCGTTCAACTTTTCTATTCGTTTTATATCCGGAGGAAGGATGTTGTGGGGTTTTGTTGCAAAATATGTGTAGTTCTTTGTCCGAATGCGGTTTTACAATATGGCATTTTTTTAATGTCGTTTTGATTCGATCTATTAAGACCATAATTCTTTGGTGGTTTTTATTAAGGGCTTGAGTTGTATATTTTGTATGCTATATTTTGTGAAAAAAGGCAGGAACTTCCCAAAACAGGTTGTCAATTATATTTATATATATATATATATGTATACACACATATCGTCGTCGGAAAGGCAAAAGAGCTGAAGCGCCATTTTGGAAAGTTTACACCAGAGCACTTTAAAGGTTTTTCGGTTTGACAGTAAAATTCATAAGTCTTTAGTACCTAGTTGGATTTTTGAAAGGAGTTAACGCAGGTAACTCAATATTCTCACTGAGTTACATGAAGCGACAAAAGCTAAAAAAAGTCCCAAACTTGCGTCCCTTGAGTCAAGCCTTCTCCCAAATGGTAAATATATTTTAGATGGCTGAAGGGCCCAAAAGTCTTCAGAATCAAACGAGAGTCAGAGCGTTCGATGCAGAAAAGAAAACTGATCAAACCTGCATATTTAACTTATTTTATTGTGGCTGGAAAATCAAAAGGGACTTAAGCGACACTTTGGTGAAAAATGAGTTAAATATACAGTTCTGATCAGTTTTTTGTTCTGCATCGAATGTTTTGATTCTCCTTTAATTTTGAAGACTTCTGTGGCCCTTCAGCCATCTAAAATATATTTACAAAAAAGATGTAAAGTTCACACTCGTACATGTGTACGTATTCACAAAGGAAATTATCTATAATTAATATGTGGCGATAGCTCTTAGTTAGTTACTCAGAACAATTTCTGTATATTATGGGTCGTGGTGGTAAAATCCTTGTCCGCCAGACATCATTTTCTTGCAGGAATACCTAGCTCTTAAGATTCTTACTAGGACCTTCATTTCTAAAATATCTAGCATCCTTTCACTAGTATTTGTGAGGACACAGCAGTGTGAGCTGTAACTTACCACTAGGTTGGACTGATATTTATTATTGATTAATTTGGTCCTTCTCGAGAATAGTATTATATAACCAGCGCCGGATCCACCATATGAATACTGGAATTAATTAAGGCTCTAAGTACCAAAAATATAAAAACTTTGTTTTTTTAAAGAATCGTATTTTATTTCCATCATAAAATTGCAATTAGAGCCTTTAATTAATTCCAGTATTCATATGTCCAAACTGTGCAAAAAGCATGGGCGCCATCTTTGAAGGGGCGCCGTGTATATAAATATCTCATTTAAATTTACTTCATCATATAAAAAAAATCCTACATCATTTAAAAATTACCCACATCATGGGATTAATATTTTTCTATTGCGCTGGCGACGTCACTGTGCATTTTACATCTATCTAAAAAAGATTTTTTTCACGAATTGCATAATTGTCATTTAGGCGTAGAGTCTGTTTTTCTATGGTGTGTCGTACGTTAAAATCGATACGATTCAAATTCAAAAACCAATCAGCGAGCCCGTGATTTCTTCCCGGCAATCGTAATGCACGCGAGACGTAATCAGACAGTATATATACGTGTATATATATATATATATATTAATTTTATAATAATCGTTAAAAATTATTTTAACTGGCAATTATGATTGCATTCCCTTCTGGAGTTGGTAGCGTCTAGCGAAGTTAACCGAACGAATGTAGGTACAGGTATATTACAAACAAACGGTGTTTTATTTTTACCGTAAAGTCTACTAAAAATCACGTATTATCACCATAACCGTAAAATGTTTATAATATGAACCTGAACCGAATTCCTTTTTCAAACGAATTAATGTTTTTAATTATGTCTTGTAGGATTTATTTATTTATAAATTAACGGACTAAAGTCCAATTGCAAAAAATACACATAAAATACGAAATGGAAAAAAGAGCAACAGAGAAGGAATAGCACATACATAAAAATAAATGAAGCGATGACAAAAATAAGGCAAAATAAACATAAGAGAGAACATTCAAACCATGTTCTAGTCAAAGTTTTGGTAGAGTCGTAAAGAATGACAAAAATCATTTAGACTGCTACCAAAATTTTCAAGACCATGGCTTGAGTTAACAAGTCTTGACATTCTGTACATTAGAGAATTATACCCATTATTAGCATTGTGATGATTGAGGAACAGCAATTCATTGTTGCTGAGTCTACGGCAAGGAATGTTGAACTGGATAAGTTGCAACAGAGAAGGTGAGTCAATAAAACAATTAATAATTATGTAAAAGAAAATTAAATCAAAGTCTTTCCTGCGCTTTCCTAATGAAGACATTTTCAATAATTGTTCAATTTCATCATATGAATAATCGCCTCTTTCTCGCCCTAATCTCCATGTAATAAATACCGCGTAAGAAGCGATGTTGTACGGATTCAATATAATGAATATGAACTGTATAGAAAGGGGAACCAAATTACACTAGCATATTCTAGATGAGGGCAAACTTATGAGCAGTAAAGGGTTTTTAGAGTCACATGCAATTCTAATGATGAAGCCAAGAAGTTTTAGTGATTTATTAGCTTCATTATTAATGTGATCACGAAAAGAAAGATTATAGTCTAGAGTGACACTAAGATCTTTTATAGATCTGACGGTAGATGGGGAGACACTATTTAATTTATAATTGAAAAGGATCGGTTTATGAGTTCTATGAAATGACATAATTTTACATTTATCAATGTTTAATTCTAGGCAGTTAGTTTTACACCATTCATTAAATGAATCAATATTACTTTGGAGAAGAATACAGTCATGGAAAGATTTTTTATTATTTTAAGGATCTTATTGTCATCTGCAAAAAGCCAAAAACGCGAGGAAGAAAATATTTTGGTAATGTCGTTATTATTGGGATATAAATTAATGTTTTATATAAATATTTGTTTTTAATTATATATTGTTCGGTATAAGTCATTGATTGTAATTCAATAGTAATGAATTAAAAGCTCTTAGTTATTGGGGTGACTAGTGCGTTATTTTTTTTTCCAATGGAATATCTTGAAGTTGGCAAAACATGTTGCCAATTTTGAGATATGTTGAAAAATATACATACTATGTACAAAAAATTGGATCCTTGAAGGCCATTTGAAATATTTTCGATTTAAAAAGAAATGTGAAAATTAAGTTTAGGAATTGAAATTAAAATAAGTTTGAGGCGAGTGTTTTCGAGTACGCTGTTTATACTATAATTAGATAATTATTTAACAGATTTGACAAAAGGATTAAGAATATGTTTAAATGCATAAGTGCATAATGCATAAATGACCGTATTAAAATGTGAATATCCGGAAAGAATGCAAGGCTGATGTGAGCGTAATGAATAGGATCAAGAAAGGGACGCTTAGATGGTTTGGGCATGTAGAGCGAATGAACGAAGAAAGGAGTGTGAAAAGAATATATTATGCGAAAGTGAATGAAAGAAGAAGTCGAGGACGCCCGAGAAAGACATGGCACGATCGAGTAAATCAAATACTTGATTCGGGTCATGTGAAGAGTCAGAATAACAGAAGAGTATGTATGGATGTAAATGAAGCAAGGAGTGTGTGTCAAGACAGAGTTATATGGCGGTCCGTCCTCTCTGCCTACCCCTGCGGGGAAACGGCGTGATGGTTAGTTAGTTATTAAGAATATTTTTAAATGAATAAGTCAAAATTGACACTAATACCAAAAACAAAAAAACACGGTTTAAATTTAACGATCATAACTTTGGACCGTGATTATGTTTTGATAGCAAAACTTTAACAATTCGGCCCCTTAGAATAACAAGGTTCTATCTGGCACGGTAATGTCATGCGATAATGGGCTCTATAGAAAGCTTCAGAGTTTATTATTGCATAGCAGTGCGTTGTCAGATTTGTTATTCCAAGGGGTCGAATTGTACCTATATATTAATATTTCAATCGAGGTATTGGTAATTTTTACCATGTTACTTTTTGTCAATGGATATATTTTGAAAATAGTAAAATATTTGGAATTTTTTTACATTTCAACTTGGTAAAAAACCAAAACACCTTTGAAAAGGGGGCCGTGCGTCAAATGGATTTGAGAAATTCTAATTGCGTGGAATAAATTTAAGTAAATTTAGTATGTTTGTAACAGCTTGATGGAAGTAAATTGTTTAATTAGCCTTCAACTCCAAATTCACATAAAACATCGATTCGAGATACCCAAATAAAACAACTATACACATAAACCAACTAATAAAATAACTATACAAATAAAACACTCTTCATATATAGGCGGTCCTCGACTATTGTACACAATTGGATCCTGTAATAATGTACGAATGTAGAGCTATGTACACACACACACATGAAAAAGTGTTTTATAAATATTTATTTTAGAATGAGGTGCATTAGCATCTAAATAAGTAACCAAAATCTTTAATTGATTAGTGTTTGCCATTTTTTATAAATTTATCAAGAGTTAGTTGAACAGTCCTTTTCTTGTTTATTTTTTTGATAAATTGTTTTGTAACACGCTGTGTATTTTTATATTGCCCTTCGTTCATGCCTTGGAGTAGCAATATATGGAGAGAGAGCTAATTATTTTTACCCAACCTATACAGACTTGCGATAAATCACTTTCTCCGGGTTTTTACGTCGTATACCATGAGAGAGAAAGAAACAACATTTTTTTTCTTAACATAAACCGCTTGTAGGTTTGTTAGAATGTCTTCTGTGATCCACGTGGTCGGGGACTCCGCCTACTTTACGCCCCCGACGTAATTTACCGGTTTTTGAGGTTATGTCCTATATTTATGTTGATAAAAATACAGCGAAAAAGTGGTTATACAAATAAGCAAAACATTATGTCGACATGCGCTATGAATGCACGAATAAAAAATCGAAAATAAGTTAAACATATCACTTTTTGCAGGTTTTTAAACAGTTTAAAATTGAAAGAGACAGCAAATTTTTCCAAATTATCACACCGCTTGAAAGTATAGTAATGATGTAATATACGTTCTCCATTGGGATCACATTCCTCCAAGATGGACAAAAATTGTTAAGATACATTAAGGTTTCGTTCATATTCTCGGTTGCCAAAGTCTTAACGGTGAGTTCGTTACTTAAAATAACGTAGAGATCTAACTTTGCGAAATATTGTAGCAAGTTTAAAACCAAGCTTGACCACAGGAGGTATAGCGTATAAGCTACCAACCAATAGGATGCGAAGAAAACCGTAAAAATAAACATTATTCCGTCTTTATCTGTTCGCGAACAATTTTGCGTTGCTACCATGAGAAAGAAATAGACATGGATACGTTCAAATGTTGGACTAATCAGGGAATCCCCATTCTTACAAATTTACGTCAGAATCCCGTATATCTCTCTAAGTAAAACATATTAAGAATGCATTAAAACACATTTTAAACGGATGTTTATTATATCGAAACAAATAATTCAAAGATTGCCTAATATTGGTGTGGGTAACTAGTTGTTTTGTAGGTTAGCATGTTAAATATTTGAGGTCAAACTAAAAAATACGAATTCAAATACCTGTGGAAACTGATTGTTTTGGTCCTTTGTTACTTCAGTAGAAGCAACCAACAAACTTTTGTCTGTCAATTCGACTGACAGAAGTAAACTAGTGTGAAGTTAGTAATATATTGAAAAATTGCCACACGGCTTTTAGCACGCCCCAAATCATATGTTCTTAATAACAATTGTTTGTCTCTTTTTCTCATATGTCTATAGATCCGAGCATAAAGAGAGAGTTATATTGTGCGAGTATGAACGATTTGACTCATAATTAGGACGGTCTCTCTATATTGTTACTCTAAGGTTCGTTATCAGTTTCTTATTTTTCTTCTCCTTCATTTTGTAGTTCAAATCTTAACTTGACAAAGATTTTGACACTGTTGACATTGAAGTAGAATTCATTAATTATATTAACTATTTCAGTTGTTATAGTCATAGACATAAAATACAAGACACGTCATATTCATACAAATCTTACGAAAAATGTAGCACCACTAATGTTGCACCACTAAATGTTTCACCCGCGTATGAAAAGGATAGCCATTCAAAAGAATATGTGTGTGCGGAAGAGATAGCTATATGAAGCGTGTTACATCAAAAAAACTGCGATAAACACCGAATGCGTTTCAGTTTCGGATGAACTTTGAAATTAGAATGGACTGTAAAACGAAGACTATTTGATGGATGGTTCGATTGTATACTGTGGATAAAATGAGGATTTAAGCCAATTCACTCACCGATGAATTAAATGTTTTCGACTGCTTGAAATCTTGAATTGTTCTTGAACACTATGTTGCAATCAACAACACAACCTCCCACGACCGACGACGAAATTAGAAGGAGGCAGCAAACCGTGACACGACGATCACCAACAACGTCTTCTTCTTTATTTTTGCAAGATTGTTCAATAATAAACCGAATGTCAAATTGGCGGGATTGTGGTAAGGACTGGATGATTAACAAAATGTGAGAACCTAACAAGTTGTCTATTTGAAATCCAACAAAGCGCGTTTTGAAGGTATGTCTCGTTGACTTGGCTTAGTGCAACCAGGCGCGTTGTCTCAGTGACGTATATACATTATTTAATTCATCTAAGGTTTTAGTTTCTTCAAAGTCGGGAGTCGAAACAGCGAATTGTACAAAAGTAGAAGGTACACAAGTCGAGGACCCCCTGTATATGGCATCATGTTGGATAAAAGTGTAAATAACCATACAAATAAGTACGTACTGACCAGAATAATCTTTTAATTATGACGCAAAGTGGAAATACGAGTGCGCCATTGTTTAGATTGTGCAACACCAACAGTGGGTACGCTAAAGGTGTTCTCTGGAAAATATACAAAGTCAGTAAAACGACAAGCGCCGAAGGTTAGTCCCTGTAATGGATGATCATAATTTGGTCCCAAATTTTAAAGTGTAAGCTTCAGAATAAATTATCATATCAGACGCGCAATCATAACGCAAGCGGGCGTGACCTGATTCCACACAATACCTGCGCGTTCATTTTGGGCTAAAATAATAAACAAATCCACTCAACCATCATTGTATTATACGCTTAGAGTACATATATTATATTGGTACCAATCCGAGGCAGTGTAGTTAGTTTTTGATGATTTTTTGCCGGACTCGGCAGACGTGGCTGGGACTAGGACTAGGGTATTTATACATCCATGCATTGTCCATGTCGACATAATGTTTTTGTTTATTCGTATAACTACTTTTTCACACTATTGTGAAAAAGTAGTTATACTGAAATTTTTTATTTTTTTTTTTATTTAGCATCTATAAAAATGAGAAAATATGCAAATACAAAATATGATGTATGTGTGAAAATGTTAACAGAGATAGCAGTAAAGATAAATTAGGTACATTAATTATTATAATTGTAACACTTTTTTATTTTTTTTTGAATAGCCAGGTACTTCCCAATCTCCTTCCCCTCACCACTTCCTTCAGCCTCACAACATAACCCTATTTGGGGATGCCATAGTTTCACTGGCTCTAGACGGTTGGGAGCAGTTGAGACTTTTGTGCGGTATTCATATGAAAAATAAAAAAATAAGATTTGATTAATCTGCAAAGATAAATGAACTACAAAATGAAGGCGAAGAAAAAGAAGAAGCTGATAACGAACTCACTGTCGAGACTCTGACAACCAAGAATTTCTACGAAGTCTTCATGCACCCTTGAAAAATGTTGACAATGATGGAGCAATGGGATACCAATGGGGAGCGAATATCTCATGTACGAAGGACACTAGAAAAAGACACAGCGTGTTGCAGAACTATTTATCAAGAAATTATTTAAAAAAGTACTGTTCAACTAACTCTTGATAAATTTGTTAAGAAATCACCAGATACTAATCAATAATGTGTTCTTACTTATATGCTAATGCACCTTATTCTCAATGTACAAAAACACGTTTTCTTTGTTTTTGTACATTGCTCCAATTTCGTACATTTCAACTTTTTTCTACATTTCAGGAACCAATTTTTCGTACGAAAGTCGAGGACCGCTTGTATTCTCATATCAAGAAGGTTAAATTTAATTGGATATTGATTATGCTGTGATTTTCATTGACTTTTAATTTTGAAAAAATTCGAATTGATTATTCTAATTGGGAAATTTATAATACTTTAGACAGTCTCAGTATTAAAAAAAAAAAATCGCAAGTTATTACGAGACTCAATTTTTGTAATTCCTAACATAAAGACTTGAAGTAACAATATATGAAAAGGGAGAGCTAATTATTTTTACCCAACCTACACAAACTTGCGATAAATCACTTTCTCCGGGTTTTTACGTCGTACACCATGAGAGAGAAAGAGACAACAAATTTCATAGACCGCTTCTATATACTGTCGCAATGATCTTAAGCTCCTGGGTCACCGCGGGACTCCGCCCACCTTTTTTATTATGCCACTAAACTTGACACAACTAAACGGTTTTTTAGGTTATATGCTATATTTTTGTTGAAAAAGTGGCCATACGAATAAACAAAAACATTGTGTCGATATGTGATATGAATGGATGTATAAATATCCTAGCCTTAGTCAGGTTAAAATCATCAAAAACAAGTCAAAAACTGACTTCACTGCCTTGTATAGATACTACTCTATGTACTCTAAGCATAAAGATTTTATTAATGATGTAATGCTTGCTAAAATTAGTGTCAATTTGTATAAATTATTGCTTTTATTGACTCTATTCAAGCGAATTCGGACCGGATTGCAAATTTCACTCAATACCTAAATACCAAAATAAACACGTTAATTTGATTTCCTGTATACGCAGCAAATGCAAAATGTAAAACATCGACATTTAACGTTCTCTGTTTCATCACACTCCGGGCCTAATGGTAACTGTTTACATAATATTATTTAAACTTGAAAGTCACATAAAATTGATCGTGACCTTATAATAAAACGCTACAATTCTTTCTACCGCCGGGTGATAGTGCCTACCGCAGCCGATAGTCAGTCAGTCAGTCCGTGCGTCTCTCGAAGGTAGAACCGATGCGGGAAAAGATGTCTTAAAATAAACCAATAAACAAAATTACGCTAAATATTACTGACAATAATTTATACAAGTCATTATTAGATGGGATTTAAAAAATATGATTACAGACGTTAAATTGCATTTAAATAATTTAAAAAAGTAATGTGAACGCTCCTTTAAGATAATATTTAATTGTTGTATCTGTGGTTATTATTATAACAGATTTCCCATCGTCATCACGCGTCGCGGATTGCATTTAAATTTGGAAATAAACTAATGTGAGCGATCATAAATAAGTTTTAATTGTTTTATCTGTGGTTATTATTTTCACAGATTTACCGACTTTTAGCATACTAAAATTGTTATTGAACGCGTCGCGGATTGCATTCAAATATGGAATAAACTTGTGTGAACGTTCCTAAATAAGTTTTAATTGTTTTATCTGTGGTTATTATTTTAACAGATTTACCGACTTTTAGCATACTAGAATTATCATTGCACGCGTCGCGGATTGCATTCAAACTTTGAATAAACTTCTAAATAAGTTTTAATTGTTTTATCTGTGGTTATTATTTGACAGCTTTCCCGCCTAGCATCTGAGTATTTTGACAGTTATTTTTTTAAAGTAAAGTGTTAGTGATGTGGTACCGAAGTGCGATCGTGTTAATGACACTGTCGATAGCGGATTCGTTTCTCTTCGGTTTTAACCTTTTCTCCCCCCGAAGATATGTGGAGGCCCGACAGCAAGTTTCCCTACCGCCGCTATTTTCTGTGAATAGTGCACTTGGGAATATTGCAACACTCCTGTCAACGAAATGTAAAGAATGTTTACTTTTTATTACACTAATCTTGTATTCGGTTGCGTGGCGTTATTAAATATGTGCGTGGTGATTTTTTAAATACCAGCACTTCTAAATATTTTGGTATAGCAAAGAAGTCATCTGTGAGAGACTTATAATATTCACAATTATATAACCATACATATAATCATTTAGAAAATAAATTCAAGAATTCTGTATATTTTGTAAGAATTTTGTTATTAAATGTTTATATGCATTTAATATTTGTAATATCATTGCATTTAATTGGATAAAAAAATGTAAGCTGTATTTTTTATGGTTCGGAAAAACACAAATAAGACGTAAGTAGAACAGTGAATTTATATAGCGCTGTTTTGTTATAGTTCACCTCAAGTACGCTTTGAGCTTAATTATCTAACCTAAAATAACAACGAGAAAATAATATATAACAGAAATGTACGAGTATGCAAATCAACACTATAAAAAATATCGTTTTCATTAATCATGAAGAAATACATAATTGGCAATAAAACAACACAAATACACCATGCAATTTTTTGAATAGTGTCATCATTATAATAGCTTATTCTACGACGTTATCCATTTGGATTTTTAGCATTTAAATGATGTTTTCCGCATAGCAAAAAATGACAAAATGGATATCCTTATAGTAATTTTAGTATTTTCTTAATAAATAATCTGTATTTGCAAGTTAAGCGAACTTTAAGCATTTCGGCATCCTCAATTTTCGAACTTGAAGTCGACAAAAATATGTGTTTTTTTAATGCGATCCAGATTTATCAAAACCAAAATTAGGAAACAACATCATTGTGTATCGACTTTTTGAAATAGTGTCAAGTTCAGTTTGCACAACCCTGCAGGTATTAGCTATAATCTCTTCATAGAAATCTTCTTATTAAAATGATAAATTAAAGTACTAATAAAAAATATGGATATGCATAAAATAAACATATTTTGCCGAGATATTAAATGATAAAAATGGAGAATAACATGTTTTCTTCAATTTTAAGTTTTCAGAACGGGTCACGCCTAGCGAGGTGATATAATAATAGTGAACTTATATAGCGCAGTTTTGTGATATTTCACCACAAGTGCGCTTCATACTAAATTACCTGACCTAATATAACAAGTAGAACACAATATATAATATGTATAAAAATTAAAAACTATCTAAAATCATGTTGAAAATCACGAGAGAAAAAAGTTCGTTATCATAAATCATGAGGAGTAAGAAAAAAGGTGCACACACAAATTTTAATTTCCTTTATATTAATTCTAGTTTATTTCATTTTTATATATATATGATGAAAAATGATTAAAAAAGTGAAAGAACGGTATTTAAGTTGGGAAAATAATCAATGCAAGTGTAAAAAAATAATATTAAAATGGAAAATAATATGGTCAATTGTTAAAGATAGTAACAAAATATATATTCAAAGCGTAGTGTGCTGACATAGTAATTAATGATTATTTTGCAAGCGCGTTTTTTATATGTTTATTTTAGTTGCATTACCTACTTGTTGTTACCCGCAAAAATCACTGGTGTTACTTTAATAAAAATAATAATATTTGGATGATTTGTATATCGCTATTTTTGTGAAAAATCACCTCAAGGGCGCTGTACAGATCTTATTTTCTATTATTTACTTGGTAAGAAAAAAATATTAGTTGCTTTATCCACTTATTTCAAATACAAAATAATGTCTGCTGAAATACATTGAGAGTGTGTATTTTATCAGGAAGGTAGGGATTTGAAAAAGATTTTTTTTTAATTTGATCATTTAATTTAATCGCCTTTTTGAAGAATTTTAAGTATCTAAATTTAAAGACCTATAAATTAAAAAATCAATATTTCAAATCATTAAAGAAAAAGATAAATACCATTTTTTAACTGAAAACCGAACTCGACTTAAAATATGTTTTTCCATGCCCAAAATTAAATAGTTAATTTGCTCAACTTCATTATACTTACCAAGGACGATCTTTTTTCAATCGACTACCAGAAGAAATCAGAAGCATTTATGATAAAACCCAACTCTGTTAAGAAATATTTTAATAACATTCTTCAGAATAAAAATGTCTTCAATCGAATGAATCTTACAAATATTCTAACTAATTTACTATTCTTCCATAACATTCTTTTTTCTCCTAATATATGTTTATTTATTTATCTTTAATGACGTTATCATCATTACGATGAATTAATAATTAATTACCTACACTACATATGAATGTCTCTTAATATCACATTTACTGACAATATGTACCATATGATATTATGTAATCATTAATAATTAATGTGCATTCCTCTTCCGTACACAAGCTTATGCTTCTAATGGAAGAGTACTAAATAATGTATTTAAAAATTGAAAAAAAAGTATCATTATTTAATTGTAATTAATATGTGAAAAAATAAATAAAATAATTAACTAGAAATTAAGATTTGTACAGCGCCCTTGAGGTGATTTTTCACAAAAACGGCGCCATACAAATTATCCAAATATTATTAAATATTATTATTATTATTAGCGAGTACCCGGCATGCTTTGCAATGCAACTCAAAGAAAGATTTTTTAAAAACATTTATTTTAAAAAAACTTTTAAATAGTTAAGTACCTTATTGTGTTTTCCATTTGTGGCTAACCGGAGCGGTATATCTATGGGCTAACTTAAACAAAAAAATACTGGTTCAATGTTTTTCATATTAATTTTAAAACGTTATAGCCAAAGTTTTAAATATTTTATATCATTCAAACTACTCTCTAAACCTTCACGTCACTAATAAAAACAAACTGTGCAATCAATTTCAGTGGAATCAGTTGACTAAATATCGAGAAAATCGAAAAAAAACAGACAAAAAGACGAACAGACAAATATTCAATTTATATATAGAGATTACATTTGAAACTGTTGTTGGTTAGAAAATACGTTGAAAGCTTTTTACTTTAAATGTGAACACGGCATAATTATAACTATAAATAATTTCCTTTGTGAGTACGGTTTTTAGTTAAAAAATGGTATTTGTCTTTTTCTTTAATGATTTGAAAATAGATTCTTTAAATGTAGATGTGAAATTCTTCAAATAGGCGATCCGTTGGGTAGTCTGAATGTTTTTTCAATATGATTTTAATAATTAATCTTTGTACAGTTCCTACTGGAAGAAGGTTAGATTTATATGCTAGATTCATATTAATTCCTAGTTTAAATACATAGCAACATACTTACCTGGCAGGTCACTTCTGGTATTATATATTTCAGAATGTTAATTTTAACTTTAAAGAAGGAAGCAATCACTTTGTAGCTTGACATTATAATTTAAAATAAAAAATATTTTAGTTTTAAGCCACTTTATTTATACACATATAACATTCGACCGGTTTCGGTTAAACAACCTTCTTCAGGAAGTTTTGAAATATACTTGTAAGTTAAATTATACGAGTAAATATATATTTAAACTTTTAATTATTCGAAAACCGGTCGAATGTTTGATATAAATAAAGTGGCTTAAAACTAAATATTTTTTATTTTAAAGTTAATTTTAACTGTGAAAAAAACACAACTACTGTGCGAGATTTAAACAAACATTTTTCAGACATTTATAATAACATTTATTGAAAAGGATTAAAACTTTTATTGGACCAAAATATGTTTAAAACGTTAAATTATTAGGTTTTGACCTAAGCTTGTAGGTTAAAATAATCAAAATACGCCAAACTTTAATTATTCATCTTTGATTTATAGTGGAAATAAACTATTTCTAAATAAATAAAATTACAAAGAAGTCACCCACAAATGCATCTAACGCATCCCGTGTAACCCGTCTCGGAGAAGGTAATAAAACTACCAGAATGGATTTTTGAATGTTATTGTAATGCCGCCTCTATCAGCAATAAAACAAAACCTAAAGTCACACATGTTTACTATGAGACTCAATAAGCGTCCATTCCGGACCTAATAGTATATATGCCATGGACGAGTGCATAAGTGGTACCTATCAAGGCAGTGTAGTCAGTTTTTGATGATTTTGCCGGACTTATCTGGGTGTGGCAGACCTGGGTATTATTGGCTAGGATTAGAGCTAGCACATTTATACATCCACATAGCCATTACATAGCAATGTTTTTTGTTTATGTTTATTCGTACAACCACCTTTTTCACAGTATTGTTATCAACAAAAATATAGCATATAACCTAAAAAACCGTTTAGTTGTTTCAAGTTTAGTCTTAAATCAAAACATGTGGGCGGAGTCCCTGGAGACGCGGAAGACCAAGATCATCCTTGCAGTATATAAAAGCGGTGTGATATTTTTGTTGTCTCTTCCTCTCTCATGGTGTACGACGTAAAAACCCGAAGAAAGTGAATTATCGCAAGTTTGTATGGGTTAGGGTAAAAATAATTAGCTCTCTCTCCATACATTGTTTCTTATAACTTCTTGGATGAACTAAAAATCTGAGACTTTTACAAAATATTGGATAGACAACCGGCGATTACAATAACCTTCGAGATTCCTATAACCTGCGGTTACCCATCGGAGTATTGATCCTTATTAGTTACATCACTATTATTTAACTGTAAAACGGTCAGTGGGACGAACACCTGTAGTTTTTCGGTCAAACTAATAAAAAATATTGACTATCGTAAAAGTATTATTCGTGTAAGAGTTTCTTTACTAAAAATTACAAAAAAAAAATCGAGCGTCAAATAAGGTTTAAAGGCGTTATTCCGATGTCACCAACGCGGTTAAGCGTAATTTTCGCTCAGCGGTATCTATTTCATAGATTAGCCCAAGAAACATTTAACCTTTGACGTCACCCTGACAATGAAAATCAGCTGTATTTATTAATGTATGATAATATGTTAAAAGATTAATTCAAATACTTCAGCACGTGGTTAGTAACCTAGTGGTTGATTTCTGTTTGGTGAATGCAGGAAACTTAATGGAGGACTGAACGCTGTTAGCACAAATAAAAAATTTTTCAAAGAAGCGTAGTTAGCAGTACACAATTAAGTGTTTATACCGACCCTGATTTATGGTAGTGAGGCATGGAACGGGCAGAGGAAGGATAAAACAATGTAGAAATACGTTATGCTGTAGAAATGAGATCCCTGAGGCGTATGTGCGTAAGACTATGTATGTCCGTGTCAAAATGTGGATACCCGAAAAGAATGCAAGGCTGATGTAATCGTAATGAATAGAATCAAAAAAGGGGCGCTTACATGGTTTGAGCATGAAGAGCGAATGAACGAAGAAAGGAGTATGAAGATAATATATGACGCGAAAGTGAACGGAAGTTGAAGTCGGGGACGAGGAAGACTCTGCTTTTATACCTGCATGGTCAAACTTAAAGTATCAGAGTCCAAACATGTGGTCTATGGAATAATACATGTCAAAAGTTTTAGAAAGCGATGTTAGGATATAATTTATGAGACAGAAAGACATTAAGGATGCAATTAGGATACAATAAAATATTTGTAAGAATGCTTAGTGACATGGGTAAGCTGCAGATCTGTTAAACTGCTTGGCACTTTACATTTTGTATATGAATCAAATGTGTTATGACACATATTAATTAAATAGAAGTTATTTGCGCATGCCGGGATGTGAGCCCGCGACCTCTGGATTTGTAGTCGAGCGTCTTAACCACTCGACCACGGAGTCGTCCAACATTTGCTAAGGTTAAATTTTAACACTGTTTTGATTGGTGAAAGGGATCACTCTACTATAGTACATTTCACTTTCTCGATATACCTGCTTTATTATGATAGCTCTAGTATCATGTTCCCTAGGCTTAACTGACTCAAAATGTACTAAAGGTAATTGTCCTACAATTATATTTTTACTATTTTTATTTAGTTTGTGGAACCTACAATTTGTAGCACCTACCTAGATCCTTAACAGCCTAGAAAATACCTGTCATTATTTTTAGTTAGTTCACCCAATGCACCAAGCAGTAGGCAGCGAAGGCAGTAGGCAGTGAAGGCACTGCCATTTTTATCTTTAATCGCGTTCTAGATATAGACACGCTAAGTCACGATTATCTCCGCTCTCGAGACTTGACATTTTTACAATGTCACCGAATAATGCCTTTCTTGATGCCTAGTAATAATAATGACATTAACATCCGACGCGAACCACTTCTGTATTCTGTGACAAAAACGCATTCTTGCCACACTCTGTGTCAGTGATGTGCAACCTTGGACCAACGATATAAGGAGGTATAGCTAATATTTTTACCCAACCTATACAAGTTTGCGATAAATCACTTTCTCCGGGTTTTTACGTCGTAGACCATGAGAGAGAAAGAGACGAGAAAAGTCGTCACATATCGCAGCACTTCTAAGTATGTAAGAATGTTCTCCGTCCGCCCCTAACTTGACATCTTCGAGTCGCATAAATTACGCCAACGAATTTTGAGGTTATTTCCTATATTTGTGTTGGTTAAAAATCTTGCAGTGGTTTTACAAATAAATCAAACATGATGGTGATATGTGCTATGCGTGAATGTTCAAATAAGACCAAACGAAGATAGTAAAACATCACTTTTCAGAGGTATTTCAACAGTTTTAAATATTTTTGATCGAACTTTAGAATTTTCACATTTTTAATGATATAAAAACATAAAATCAATAAAAAAACTTCCATAATTATTTAGACAAACTTTCTGTTGTTACTGGTTTGTGTGATATTTTGAATTTTTAAATCATTTTAATGGTGTAGTGATATTGTTTTGTTTAATGTGTTTAAATATGTGTAATAAAAATGTCCGAATTCCATGTGGGCGGTAACTAATAGGCTATCCAACATCCTTGAACATAACTTTGTATCTTTTTATCCAGTCAGTATAAAGTCAACCGACCTGACTACACTGTTTCGCAAAGGTGCCTCTCCATATATTCTTACTCCAAGACTATGCCAAAGGGTAGCAGCAACCAAAAACCCTGAACCCGACTTCGAGGCACTTATTGCCAGCATGCGTTTTCCGCGATCTCTTGTCTGAATTCCATCTTAAAATATGCACGCAATAACGAATTCAGAGTGACCGGAGTTTGTGGAATGTTACTGTTTGATTAAAATATTTAAACAAAAAACCTTTGTCTTGACTCGGCCATCTCGAGAGAATAATATACATAATATCATCTCGCCAGTACTGTGTCTGAATTCCATCTTAAAATATGCACGCAATAACGAATGCAGAGAGACCGGAGTTTGTGGAATGTTACTGTTTGATTAAAATGTTTAAAAAAACCTTTGTCTTGACTCGGCCATCTCGAGAGAATAACATCAGCTCGCCAGTGCTGTGTCTGAATTCCATCTTTAAATATGCACTCAATAACGAATGCAGAGTGACCAGAGTTTCTGGAATGTTACTGTTTGATTAAAATATTTAAAAAAACCTTTGTTGACGCGGCCATCTCGAGAGAATAATGTGCATAATATCATTTATAACACGTGTGCCCTTTGCGGCCCGTTAACAATGCAGAAGGGATTCATTATACTGATAGAAAATGTTGTGAATCACTCTTCTTGCCTATGGTCTCTGCGTGACGGTGAGTCATGAAATAGACACACGTGTGTCTTTTGTATTTGTTGCATTGCGTAAAGTTGAGGGAAACGACAAAGAAATATTGTATAAGTGCATTCAGTACATTAATTCAATTAGGCGTGTTTTTTTAAATAAGAAACAGAAAGGGCAACATAAAAAAACAGTTTTTTATCGCTACGTGTCTGTATTGGTACCTATTTTTGTCGTTTTAATTTTTTCAATTGATTTAATTCTTTCTTATATGCAATCCCGACGTTATAAAAACGGTTTTTTTTTAAATTTTATTCAACTGTCTTAATTTAAGAAGTCGAGGACGCCCGATAAAGACATGGCGCGATCAAGTAAATCAACTACTTGAATCGGGTCACGTGAAGAGTCAAAATAATAGAAGAGTATGTATGAGACGATGTATGAATGTAAATGAAGCAAGGAGTGTGTGCCAACACAGAGTTATATGGCGGTTCGTCCTCTCTGCCTACCTCTGCGGGGAAACGGCGTGATGGTTAGTTAGTTAGTGTTAATTTAATGGTTTGAGATTATTTCCAATGCTATTCACCATCGGAATGTGAAAAATCAACTCAAAAGCGCTTAACAATTATTATTTGGAAGTAGTTGTGCAGAAAGCGTCCAACCCACAATATGCCAAATCGAGTTTTACATGTTTTCCCACAGATAAATGAGATTTTTATCTGCTGAAAACATCCAAGCTCCAAATGCAACAGATTTTTGGTTAATCATTTTTTTTTACTCACCCACATTGCAGATATTTTACTTAAATTGAAATTTAAAAACATTCAAATGTAAGAAAACATTTTTTTAACAAATGCATTGATAATCAAAATATTTGATATTCACAACAAATGCCGTAATACTCGTATGCTTTTGTGTCGTCATATTCGCAAACGCCTTTTTCTCAGTTTCATCTTTTTGAGGTTGGATGCTTTCTGAATAACTACGCAATTTTTTTGTTATTAGTCATATTAAGAAGGAATAAAATTCAAACTTAATAAGTATAACTAAGAACTTAAAACTAAAATCAATGCTCACATTGAGTAACCTGAAGCGACAAAAAGTTTAAAAAGTCCCAAACTTTTGTCAGGCCTTCTGGTAACTAACTAACTAACGGATCGCCATACAACTCTGTCTCGGCACACACTCCTTGCTTCATTCACATTCATACATCGTCTCATACATACTCTTCTGTTATTCTGACTCTTCACATGACCCGATTCAAGTATTTGATAAATATATTTAACATGGCTGAGAATGGCCACAACATTCTTCGGAATCAAACGAGAGTCAAAGCATTCGATGTAGAAAAAAGAACTGATCAAAACTGCATGTTTAACTTATTTTTGACGGCCTCCATAGTCGAGTGGTAAGACGCTGGACTACGAATCCAAAGGTCGCGGGTTCAAACCCGGCGTGCGCCAATAACTTTTATTTAATTAATATGTGTCATAACACATTTAATTCATATGAAAATAATAAAAAGTATATTTGCGGCACGTTCCAGAGTGGTAGATACTTTAAGTATCGCCCTGGTGAAAGACCACCATTCAGAATCGAAACGTTGCTTAAAATGGCTTTAGCCGTGTTTGGTGACCAGATCTGAATAGCCAGGTACTTCCCAACCTTCCTCTTCCCCATCTCCTTCCCCTCCCCAGTACCTTTAGCCTCACAACATACCCTATTTGGGGATGCCATAGTCTCACTGGCTCTAGACGGTTGAGAGCAGTTGAGACTCTTGTGCGGTGGTCATATAAAAAATAAAAAATAAATTTTTGACCAAAGTGTTGCTTAAGCCCTTTTGGCTTTCCAGCGACCATATATACATAGTACAGATTAAACGTAACGTGTTTTCAAAAGGGTATAAGCAAGATATTCTGAGATATTTGTACCTAAGCAGACAATGGTCGGATGTAACATTTTTTTACTAACCCAAGAGAGAGGATATTGTAAAATAGTCAAATAGTTTTGTTGTTTATTTGAGCGAAGCCTTGCACTAGATGGTGTTTTTGTTTTATTTTGTTTTACGTGTGTTTTTTTTTATATCGAGAAATAGAAAAATGTCGGCTGTCCATAAGTGCACAATAAATGCTACAAGTAGTGATGGTCGATATTCCTGTCCCGGTTAAAAGGAACCGGTTCCAAGCCGGTCACTGGAACCGTAGATATTATTTCTCTGATGAACCGGTTTCTTTATTTTTCAAATAAAAATTGATAACATTTCTCCGAGGAACCGGTTTCTTTGTTGGGCACAATAAGTTTTTGGCGGAATGGTTCCTTTGACGAGGAACCGGTTCCACAGTTCTATTTTTTTGTTGATTCGCTAGTATTATTTTTGGAGAGGATTTTTTGTTGATTTGCTAGTATTTTTCGATTTGACTTTAAAAATCTCATTCGTGGAACTTTTCTGGCACCAGGAACCGGTTCCAAAAAGAACTGGATATTGGATAAATAACCGGTTCCTTGTCGTTCACCGGTAACTGGAACCGCAGGTACACCCAATTTTCGATATCAACCATCCCTACCTACAAGTATTTGATAAAAATACATGTTTGGCTTCTAAACACCGTGAACTTACCTCCTTGTAGATACTTAAACACACTTTTTGAATAAAGTGAATACCGCGCGCGGGTTCCAACTGCTCCCAACCGTCTGGAACCAGTGGGACTATGGCATCCTCAATGTTGGGAGGTTGGAGGTAGTAGGAAGGGGAATGAGATAGGGAAAATAAAGGTTGGGAAGTACCTAGCTATTCAGATTTGGATATTTTTTTTTATGAAATAATAAAAATCGTTAAAAATTTAAGAACAAAATAAGAGCCTTGCGGATGAATATTATTACATATTATTTTATACTACATGTTTTTGCAGACGTAAGCGCCCCACGCGGCGATTGATCGAACCATGTACGACACACGCTTATCGTATTAATATTAATCAAATGTGAAATAACACACACATAGAAGTTAAATCAAATTTATTTGCGCACGTCGGGCCTCGAACCCGCGACCTCCTGATTCGCAGCGGCGGACTAAAACCAGAACTGAACTGGTTGTTCAGATCTGGTCACCAAATACGGCTAAAGCCATTTCAAGCAACATTTCGATTCTGAATGGTGGTCTTTCACCAGAGCGACACTTAGTGTATCTACCACGTGCCGCAAATACATTATTTTAAATACCTGAAAAATAGCGCACTTCGGCATTTGAACCCGTGACCTCTGGATTTATAGTTGAGCGTCTTAACCACTCGACCACGGAGACTGTCAAATGTACAATTGTTTAAGATTACGCACACGTTTCCGGAACGAATTGTGCTCTTAAACCGAGGTTCCACTGTATTTATCAACACCTAATTAGCAATCAGCATGGTTACCTATTCAAGAGAACAAAATACTTTAAATAAATAAATAACAATAGCAGTGAGGCATGGAACTGGCAGAGGAAGGATGAAAGTAGACTGAATGCTATGGGAATGAGATTCCTGAGAATACGGTGTTAAGAATGTGGTGATGGTTGGTTAGTGTCTTGGAGTAACAATGTATGGAGAGAGAGAGAGCCAATTCTTTTTACCCAACCCATACAAACTTGCGATAAATCACTATCTCCGGGTTTTTATGTCGTACACCATGAGAGAAAAAGAGACAAAAAAATAACACACCGCTTTTATGTACTGTAAGGATGATCTTGGTCTCCCGCGTCTCCGGGGACTCCGCCCACATGTTTTATTATGCGACTAAACTGGACACAACTAAACGGTTTTTTAGGTTATATGCTATATTTTTTGTTGATAACATTTCTGTGAAAAAGTGGTTATACGAATAAACAAAAACATTATGTCGACATTTGCTATGAATGGATGTAAAAATACCCTAGCCTAGTCATAGCCACGCCCAGGTCTGCCGAGTCCGGCAAAAATCATCAAAAACTGACTACAATGCCTTGGATAGATACCACTCTATGTACTCTTAGGTTAGATTAGTTACCGGGGTTAGAAAAAACTGAATTCTCAATCTGTATTGATTGAAAGATGGGAAAGAAGATAGAAAAGTTTGGGAAGTGCCTGGCTATTTAGATTTGGTCACCAAATACGATTAAAGCCATTTTTTTAATAGTGAATACCGTATGGCCGTGCTAAAAGTGCGGATGTCCGGAAAGAATACAAGGCTGATGTAAGGGTAATGAATAGGATCAAGAAAGGGACACTTAGATGGTTTGGGCATGTAGAGTAGATGAGCGAAGAAAGGAGTGTGAAAATAATATATGATGCGAAAGCGAATGGAAGAATAAGTTGGGGACGCCCGAGGAAGACATGGCACGATTAAGTGAATGAATACTTGAATCGGGACACGCGAAGATTCAGAATATCAGAAGAGTATGTACGAGACGATGTGTGAATGTGAACGAAGCAAGGAGTGTGTACCGAGACAGAGTTGTATGGTGGTCCGTCCTCTCTGCCTACCCTTGAGGGGAAACGGCGTGATGGCTAGTTAGTTAGTTAATAATAGATTGGACTTCTCAACTAATACCTTGTTCAAGTTTACAAAAGTGTAAATAACTCTCGCGGGTAGTTAGTCAATTAGTCAACTTGTTCGTTAATCGGTAAAGTACGTGATTAATTATGATAATGGTGGTTTATTATAAATCGAATGATATTAATCATCAGATAAAAGCGGTCAAGATTAACTGCTGATTTGTAGTACATCTCTGAGAGGCAAGGCGCATTGTGATGCTGTGTTATTGAGAGCAATTTGCAAATAATGCGTTAGAATTGCAGCATTTCATTAGTTTCTTACACAAACACGGCGATGTCATTCTAGATATTGAAACTGTGAATCTGTTCAATAACTTAATCAGCAAAAACTCTCCAACGTTGAACTCTGGTTTGATTAAATTTGCACCGCGTTTTTGATCTGGAATTTCCAGGTTAAAGCTGCTTTTTACAGCTCAATACGTCATTTGCGTCGTGAGCTATAAAGTTTTTCAATGTCCATGTATTTGACCGGTCGGTAGCTGAGTGGACAAACCCGTCGGATTCCCACCTGGGCGTTGTGCGTTCAATTCCTCTGCTGGCTAAGTCCTCCATCATTGGACAAGCAACATCTTCCGCTTCTTATGATGGCAGTAGGAGTTTTTCAAATATTGTCAGGTTATTTGTAACCCGGGAATGTTTGTCTTTCTTTTAAAAAAAGAAAAAAATTGTGAAAAAGGACAATACACTATGTTATTTATTCATCTTATTTTTAATTACTCAACAACAAAGTATCTTTTGCACTAATAAGAAGAAAAAAAAGTTGAAACTGGGGGACAAACTAAGGGCCAGTTGGACTATGGCATCCCCAATCGTGGTATGTAGTGAGGCTGAAGATAGTGGGAAAGGGAATGAGATGGGGAAGGTTAAGGTTAGGCAGTACCTGCCTATTCAGATCTGGTTACCGAACACGACTAAAGCCATTGCTAGCAAATTTTCGATTCTGAATGGTGTCTTTCAGCAGGACGATACTTGGATCATCTACCACTCTGGAACGTGTCGAAAACATACTATATATTATTTTATATTTCTATATAAGATTTGAACCCTTGACCTTTGGATTCGAAGTCGAGCGTCTTACCACTCGACCACAGAGGCCGTCGATTCAGTAGTAATTACTAACTAAGCATAAATTCTGCTTTCAGAGACGTCATGCAATTTGCACCGAATTTTCTGTCTGTATTTTCCAGGTCAACCATTTTCAGTAACGTTGTGACTGCTTTGAAAGAACTACTTCTTTTGGCAACAGTTCCTACTTCATTCATTGAACAAATACTTCAACTGAAGTCGGTAGTTCATTTTAGCGTTCATTCATTTCAATAATTTCATTTCATTGAACAAATATTTCAATTGAAGGTGGTAGTTCATTTTAGCCTTCATTAATTTCATTAACTTCACAAATACTTCAATTGAAGTTGTTAGTTCATTATAGCTTTCAATCATTTGATTAACTTCAGCGTTCATTCATATTCAATTTGTAGTCAGTAGTTCATTTTAGCGTTCATTCATATCATTGAAAGAAGTACTTCGATTTGCAGCAGTACAGTTGCGAAGGCATTAAAAACGAAAGTTTTTAAAACTCTACCGACCAGTACTATTTAATTTGGCAAGGAACCGGTTCCAGTTCTGTTTATTTTCTAAACTCTATCGACTAGTACGTGCTTTTTCGGCGAGGAACCGGTTCCAAAAAGAACTGAACAAACGGATAAATTCAAATCTCTTTTTTTGCGAGTTTGACTTCAATTGAAGGGTTCACTTCGAAGGGTTCATTTTAAAGAACTAACAATTCGTGAAGCATTCACAAAACATTGAAGTTTTTTCCAACGCTAATTTTCAGTTTCCGACATCATTTCAACCAGGAGGGATGAAACTTTGAAATATCCCATATGCTGCAACTGTTCCCAACCGTCTAGAGCCAGTGAGACTATGGCATCCCCAATCGGGGTATGTTGTGAGGCTAAAGGTAGTGGGGAGAGGAAAGAGATGAGGAAGGGGAAGGTTGAGAAGTACATGGCCATTCAGATCTGGTCACCAAACACGGCTAAAGCCATTTCAAGCAATGGAATGAATGGTGGTCTTTCACCAGGGCGATACTTAGAGTATCTACCACTCAGGAACGTGCCGCAAATATACTTTTTTTTTTTATTAAATGTGTTATGACACATGTTAATTAAATAACATTTATTTGCGCACGCCGGGTACGAACCCGCGACCCCTAGATTCGTAGTCGAGCGTCTTACCACTCGATCATGCAGGCCGTCAAATGTGCTCTATTTGAAAAAAATATTTTGAAACACGGGCGAAGCTGGTTGGTCACCGCTGTTTTTTTAATAATCTTGATTTGTTTTCGAAGAAGATTGGCTAGTTGCTATGGCAAACTTTTTGTGAAATTTCTTACCACTATCACGTAGGCCCAAACCGTTATAATAAATGTTAAACTTGTTTATTATCCGTTATTATACTTTGTTTATTAGCCGGGTCAGAGTACCAAATATTTCTTATTTTTTGTGTTGTTTTTACTCCTTATAATTTATTACATATTATACTAGTAATTTTTATTTTTAAAACGATTTGCGTCGTTCTGCCGCATATATTCAAAAGGTTACGGTGTTGGCCCGTCACGCGTAAAAAAATACGTGGTATTTAAAAAAAGTTTAATTAATGTTTGTCTTAAATAATAATAAAAAAGGAGTGGAACTATGGCATACTAAATCGGGGTACTTTGGGAGGATGACGGTAGTGGGAATGGGAAAGAGATGGGGAGGAGAAAGGTTGGAAGTACCTGGCTATTCAGATCTGGTCACCAAATACGGCTAAAACCATTTCAAGCAACGTTTCGATTCTGAATGGTGGTCTTTCACCAGGGCAATACTTAGAGTATCTACGTCTCTGAAACGTGCCGCAAATATATTATTTTATATGAATCAAATGTGTTATGACACATATTAATTAAATAAAAGCAGCGAAAAAAGATTCGTAGTCGAGCGTCTTACCACTCGTCCACGGAGGCCGTCAAATGGTTTCAATCATTTTTTTTTGTTTTCGTTACTGACCTCCATCTTTATATTTAAAAGCGGAGTTCTATTCAAACGCAATCGCAAACATAAATAGCGCGTTTGATAAAATTATATATTTATGGAGGATGTATAACTGAGTAACAATGTATGGAGAGAAAACTAATTATTTTTACCCAACCTAAACAAACTTACGATAAATTACTTTTTCCGGGTTTTTACGTCGTACACCATGAGAGAGAAAGAGACAACAAATATAATTCACCGCTTCTATGTAATGTCACGATGATCTTGGGCTCCTGAGTCACTGCGGGACCCCGCCCACATTTTGTATTATGCCACTAAACTTGACATAACTAAACGGTTTTTTTAGGTTATATGCTATATTTTTGTTGACAACAATACTGTGAAAAAGTGGTTATACGAATAAACAAAAACATTATGTCGATATGTGATATGAATGGATACATAAATACCCTAGCCTTAGTATTAGCCACGCCCAGGTCCGCCGAGTCAGGTAAAAATCATCAAAAACTGACTACACTGCCTTGGATAGATACCACTCTATATACTATAAGGTTTAACTACTAAATCTCGAAATAATATTCTATTAATAAAATTCATAAATTAAACCTTCACGCTCCATTGTGGTGTTAATGGTGACTGCCTAATTTAAAAATAAAAAAAAAAATTGTACATTTCTTATTTCACATTCAATGTGTATTGTTTGAATCTTATTGAGTATACAAGAGGTAGCCCAAGCCAAAGCCAGTGAAGTCAGTTTTGGACTTGTTTTTGATGATTTTAACATGACTCGGCACATATTTATGAGTTGACTAAGGCTACGGTATTTATACATCCATTCATATCACATATCGACATAATGTTTTTGTATTTTATAGATTCTTTTAATCATATTTTATCATGAAAAATTAGCATCTAACCTAAGAAACCGTTTAGTTGTGTCAAGTTTATACAAAATAAAAATGGGGCTTTGACCCGCCGTTAACCAGCGAAAATAACCAGCTTTAGATCATTACGACAGAATTTAAAGTTAATTTGTTACTTAGTGAAAAAATATGTTTGTAAAACCCTACAAAAAGTGATTTATTACAATTTCTTTTGGGTTGGGTAAAACAAATTAGCTATCCCTCCATATATTGTTACTTCAAGGTTTGAATAGTAAAAAATGAATTATTGCAAACATAGCTGTTATCCAATGTTGACAAAGGAATACCAGGTAACATATTAACACATATTTATGAGTTACGCAAATAATAAGTTATTCTCGCTAGTTCATGGTAATTCCGCATTTTTTTTTTTTCATTTTCTAGATTCTTATTAATCATTAAGTGATGAATCATTTAAATTAACTGACTCTAACTCTTGTTCTTAATACCAATATAACGGCTCTTTGTCACCTCATGTGGGTGGAAAAATGCTTTTACGTGACTATTGAATTTAAATTAACGAGTTTACGTAGTGAAAAAATATGTTTCTTAAAACCCTACAAAAAATTGCATGATATTACCGGCTAATATGGGCGTCTTCTCCTTCTTGACACAGCACTATGGCATATATACATAGGTCTGTTTGTGTTGAGTGGGGATGGTAAGGTGCTCGGCCATGGCCTATGTTTAGGAATTCTACCGCATTCGCCATGGTAATAGGGAAAACCATATAAAACCCTATGCAGGTGGAAGCGGCTATATGTCCAACACGAAGACATTATGGCCTTCAGTGACGCCCTGCATTGTGAGGTATGGGTGTGTGTCTGTTTTTATATAAATAAATAATTATGGGAACATATTTATTAATTTGATAAATGCCCATTGGGCTTTTACAGTAAGAGTAAATATTATAGCAAAACAAGTGTAACATAACAAAGGTAATAAACATTTTTTAGTAACAAGTGCTCGGATCAAGAAATGTTTTATTTTACTATAAATCGTATTGTATTCAAATTTTGCTACATATTAAATAGAGATATGTTAAAAATGCATTAATTTTGGAGGGATTTAGATAGAGAGTGGTTAGCACCCACCGTCTACTCTGTATACCCTAAAAGGAAAAAATTATAAATTTATTTCATTAAGGTATTTTTTTAAATCTCTCAGAGGCTTTTCAAAAAGTTTTATCAACAATTCCTAGGTTAACAATTCTTATGATAAATTAATTCTCATTAATAGACATACATATACATACTTATAGGACAGGAATGGATAGGTAATGGGAAATACGATGGAATGAAATTGCGCATTCACATGGTTATTTCCTCTGCTTCGGGTAAAAAATGTTGTTTTAATAAGATAATACATTTTTTTTGTGTGTTATTCGATTTTTCCTGAAAACTAGGACGCTCATGTCAACCTTTGACTGCATACCATAGCATGTCATTATAATAAATCGTGGTGGAATAAATTTTAGGTGACAGGGTTGCTTTTCATAAAAGCAATAACTAAGTTAAATAGATGAATTATTCAATGAGTTTTAGATTTAATTCACGTAAATATTATGTAACTGGAATAAAATAAGTTATAAATCAACGGCTTTTTATTAAATAAGTGCAAGTAGAATATATCATCGCTTAAAAGGTAAAAGGAGACAAGCACCATTGGGAAGCTTAAACCAGAGCACTTTTTTGTTTGTTTTACAATAAAATTCACACGTCTTCAGTACCTGCTTGTATTTAAAAAAAAAAGTCAACTCAGGATCTCGGGTAACTCAATGCTCTCACTGAGTTACCTAAAGCAACAAAAAGCTAAAAAAAAGTCCCAAACTTGTGTCCTTCTTCCAAATGGTACATATACGACTATACTAGATGGCTGAAGCGCCATAAAAGTCTTCAGAATCAAACAAGAGTCAGAGCATTCGATGCAAAAAAACAGATCGAAACTGTATATTCAACACATTTTTTAACAAAGTGCAAACAACACCCTTGTTCCTTTCTTCTTCCAGAGTGGTATCGCTCTGATGAAAGACCACCATTCAGAATCGAAACGTTGCTTGAAATGGCTTTAGCCATGTTTAGTAACCACACCTGGATAAACAGGTACTTCCCTTCTTCACCATCTCCTTCCCCGTCCCACTATCTTCAACCTCACAACATACCCCGATTTGGGATGCTATAGTCCAACTAGCGGTATTAACGAAAAACAAAATCTAGCCACACTGAGGGTATAATGATATAAATATGTACATTTACAAATTTTTTAATTGCGTCTATAGACATCCTATAGTAAAATTTGTTCACATTTGTAGATTTTTTTTGACGTTTATCTTGAAAGATTAAAATTGGACTTCATTAAGATGTTTTAAATTTTATAAAAATCACAAAAAAATAATTAAAATATATTCCTGACTTTTACGTCGGTAGGAACATGTGAATAATCACTCCCCGAAATTAGTAAATATATGATACTTTCCTAATATCATTTCGGTACTGACACATTAAAAATCAATAAAAAATAATTCACGTCAAAAAAATATTCGAACGTACAAGATAAAAATAATAATGTAATATTATTCAAACTGTAATTTCTATCGATAGAAAACGGTAAACCACAAATAAACTAGAGATGGTGAACCTGCGACACGCGGGCAAAGTTCGAATTTGTGTTATGATAGGATTATTTCATATTGGGTCTTTTGTTGGCTGCTATTACGTGCGGTGAATTTATTTCAGTTGTTAAACTACATAATTACTTGTATGTACAAGCAAGATACACGAGCAAGGTCCAAAGAGTTAAACAAAGTTAACACTTAGTGGTTTTTTTTTACTACACCACAGTACCTATTCTACATTACATTTATTTATTTTGAAAAGATTTAAAAAATACGTAGGTAAACATGAAAATTAATATTGTATAACACAATAGAATAGCAAATAATAAAACAGATATACGTAAATCTTATACATAGAATAAAGTTAGGTAAAAAAGTGTAGGAAAGGTACATGCATAGTGTAGCAAAAGACACTGAAAGCATTTATTTGCACCCCACATATAGTAACTTGGACTAAGAATATACATGGAGAGGTACCTTTGCGAAACAGTGTAGTCAGGTCGGTTGACTTTATACTGACTGGATAGAAAGAGACAAAGAGATATTAAAGGATGTTGTATAGCCTATTAGTTACCGCCCACATGGAATTCGGACATTTTTAATAAACATATTTAAACACATTAAACAAAAAAATATCAATACACCATTAAAATGATTTATAAAATCAAAATATCACAAACACTAATAACAGAAGGTTTACCTAAATAATGATGGAAGCTTTATGTTGATTTTATGTTTTTTCTATCATTAGAAATGTGAAAATTCTAAAGTTCGGTCAAAAATATTTAAGACTGTTGAAATACCTCAGAAAAGTGATGTTTTCTAATCTTTGTTTGATCTTATTTGAACATTCACGCAAAGCATATATCACCATCATGTTTGATTTCTTTGGATTTTGGATTTTCTTTTTTCATGTGTGGTTACTGCAAGTTTTTTAATCAACAAAAATATAGGAAATAACCTCAACATCCGTTGACGTAATTTATGCGACTCGATGATGTGAAGTTAGCGCGGACGGAGAACATTCGTACATACTTGGAAGTGCTGCAATATTATGTGAAGTATTTTCTTGTCTCTTTCTCTCTCATGGTCTACGACGTAAATACTCGGAGAAATTGATTTATCGCAAATTTGTATAGGTTGGGTAAAAATATTTAGGTCTCTCTCCAAAGTATTTCCAAAGGAGTCAAATGAATATAAAGTGAGAAGTAGTGTAACGTATATTATAATACGAATAATGGGATAAACGAATCATATGATAAAGAAAGGGATGCTTAGGTGGTTTGGGCCTGTAGAGCGAATGAACGAAGAAAGGAGTGTGAAAAGAATATATGACGCGAAAGTGAATAAAAAATAAAGGAGGGGACGCCCGAGGAAGACATGGACAAGACATAATGTACGTGTCTACAGCCCCACTCCGTGCCGTTACATGTACAATGAAAAACTAACACTATTCCATGCATTATGGAAAATATCTTGGAGTAACAACGTACATAGAGAGAGAGCTAATTATTTTTACCCAGCCTATACAAACTTGCGATAAATCACTTTCTCCGGGTTTTTACGTCGTACACCACAAGAAAGAAAGAGACAACAAATATAATACACCGCTTCTATGTACTGTCGCGATGATCTTGGGCTCCTGGGTCACCGCGGGACTCCGTCCACATTTTTTATTATGCCTCTAAATTTGACACAACTAAACGGTTTTTTAGGTTTTATGCTATATTTTTGTTGATAACAATACTGTGAAAAAGTGGTTATACGAATAAACAAAAACATTATGTCGATATGTGCTATGAATGGATGTATAAATGCCCTAGCTTTAGTCTTAGCCACGCCCAGGTCTGCCGAGTCCGTTAAAAATCATCAAACACTGACTACGCTGCCTTGGATAGATACCACTCTATATACTCTAAGGAAACAATGATAAAAAAAATGGATGGCACCAGCACTGCAAGAAGCGTCACACCATTTCAGTAGCAAATACTCGTATGTCCGCGCGAATAAGTTATAATGAATCAAAAAAGAGACACTTAGAGGGTTTGGGCATGTAAAGCGGATAAACTAAAAAGCAGTGTAAGAAGAATATATGACGCGAAAGTAAATGGAAGGAGTCGGGACGCCCGAAGAAGACATGTGAATCAAATTAATCATTCCCACTCGGGCGTCCTGCGTTCGATTCCTCTGCTGGCCAAGTCCTGCATCATTGCACAAGCAACATCTTTCGCTTATTATGATGGCAGTAGGAGTTTTTAATATATTGCCAGGTTATTTGTAACCCGGGAATGTTTGTCTTTCTTTATTCGGTACATGTGAAGAGTCAGAATAACAGAAGAGTACGACAGAGCTGTATGACGCTTCGTCCTCTCTGCCTACGGCTGCGGGGAAACGGCGTGATGGTTAGTTAGTTAGATAGTTGGAGTAAGAATATTAGATACACCTAAAGTTGTCGATGCAGCCTCATTGAGTAGTTGGATCGCCTTTTTTCTGAGTGTATAGATATGTAGATATGGTGATGTCCGACTCTTTGACGCACAAAATAACATTGGATACATACCTTCATTTTTCATTTTGATCGAGTTAAAAGTCGAGGCAATAGAGTTCATGGAAAAAAAAATCTGTGCAACCAATTTTAAACAAAAGGACTTTTGTGAAAAAATATTTCGATTTGTTAATGAATGCGGTGAAGTCACATTATTAGTGAGAAGGGAATTCGGTTATCGATGCATTTTAGTCAATGAAACATTTTGCAATTTTTACATTTTAATATTTCGTCTGAGAACTATAATTATTTTCTTGGATGAATCTTATCAAAATGATCGTGAGAAAGTGCCTTGGTATAGATTGGATTGCGGCATAATATGCAGGATTAAACTTATAATAAATTGCGAATTAGTAAATTGGCTTCAGACATCAGACAAAGAATAACAAAATTCTCTCTAGGTTGGAAATTTAAAAAATATATATATAATTACCAAATATTTTTGGAATATTTTATTTAAACCTCAGCACTCAAAATGGCTCTTAACGTCACTTAATATCTTTCCAGTATAACCAATACTACAACTGATTAATCTTAGAATTTTCTATGAGTAGTTGAGAAAATGTTTAAGGTTTCTATTAAATACTACCGTAGCTGAGTGGACAAATGCGTCGGATTCCCACCCGGGTGACATGCGTTCAATTACTCTGCTGGCTAAGTCCTCCATCATTGCACAAGAAACATCTTCCGCTTCTTATGATGGCAGTAGGAGTTTTTCAAATATTGTCAGGTTATTCGTAACCCGGTGGTACGTTCCAGGGTGGTAGGTACTCTACTGTCGCCCCAGTGAAAGACCACCATTGTTGTTTGAAATGGCTTTAGCCGTGTTTGGTGACCATATCTGTGTAGCCAGATTATTTCCAACCTTACTCATTCCCATCTCTTTCCCTTTCCCACTCCCCGCAGCCTTACAACAGAACCCGATTGGGGATGCCATAGTCCCACTAGCTCCGGATATTCACCTAAAAAGGAATAAGTGTAACATGGGGGATAGCAAAATGGGCCTATGGCCTGAGTAGGTACTTACGGGAGCTATGCTGAGTTTCTTCTCATCAAAAATGTTGATAATTATAATATACAATACCCTTAATAATTGCATAATACTCCCTTTCCGAAGAGAGGTTCTAATGTTACCCAGAACGAGAGTGATGTGCGATGTCTTTGATACAGATTGCTGAAATATTATGAATATGTTTCTCCACAAGTTCTCATTATTAAACAATTATGAAAAGCATGTAATTAAAAGCAATAGTTTGTAATCACTAAATTGAGGAAATCACATTTTAAAGTTGAGTACCTCACAAAACAAGAAATTCAAGATAATTTGATTTTTACCGCAATTAGTAATTAAACAGTGAACTAAAATGATATAAATAACTCGTTTTCATGTGGCCTAACCGGAGTTTGATAATGGCCTTGAACGCAGAAACAGCTGTCACTAAAATAAAAACTGAAACTTACATAACTAAATAATAATAAAATTTTATTTAATTCAATTGATTATTTCTAATTTTGTAACTGTTAATTCATGGTGGAATTCCATTTTAATGATTAAATAAAAGTTGATTGAATTAAAATCATGCAGCAATACTCATAAATATAATTAAATTAAAATCATGGTTTACTACCCCCGACATCCCAAAAATAGTATATTAGCCATAGAATAAGAACAACCTGTACTAGCCTGAAGATGGCCGTTATAGGCTGAAACCGGTCCAGTCAAAAAATAAAAAAAGTGGAATAAAGTTATAAATTTGTTTTTATTTAATCATTAATTCAATTGAATTATTAAAATTCTCTCGAAGTATTACCATAAACAAATTACGTAAGATTATATCATGAAAACGCTTTAATAAGCAAGATCAAATGGGGTACCTACGTCATCCCCTTCGGATCGTACTGTTATGATACCACCCCCTTTTGGAATCACTATCATGTGTGCCCAGTAGCTACTATATCTACTCTATCAGTTCAAAGTTGAAAACAACACATTTTATCATTAGTTTCTTTGATTAATCAATTTGTTTATTCAATATCCAAGATTACTTAATGACCTTGTTTATTTCAGTGGATGAAACCCTATTGTACTGCATCTGCATCCTGGTCCATTGCTAATCATATACCTATATTCCACCCTCCGTACCCGGTTGTATATTCCTTTTCGTATACTATAAATACAGTTCTTCTCATGTTTCTATGCTCTAAGTCTTAGTTCGCTTTTATCATTATGTGTACATCTGTTGGGTATTCTTAATTAAATATATACTTTGTACAACATCACGTGGTGACTTAATTATTTCACACTCAACTAAATACAATGGACCCTGGAGTAACAATGTATGGAAAGAGAGCTAATTATTTTTACCCAACCGATACAAACTTGCGATAAATCACTTTCTCCGGGTTTTTACGTCGTACACCGTGAGAGAGAAAGGGACAACAAATAAAATACACCGCTTCTATGTACTGTCGCGATGATCTTGGGCTCCTGGGTCACCGCGGGACTCCGCCCACATTTTTTATTATGCCACTAAACTTGACACAACTGAACGGTTTTTTAGATTATATGCTATATTTTTGCTGATAACAATACTGTGAAAAAGTTGTTATACGAATAAACAAAAACATTGTGTGAATGGATGTATAAATACCCTAGGCTTGGTCTTAGCCACGCCCAGGTCCGCTGAGTCAGGTAAAAATCATCAAAAACTGACTACACTGCCTTGGATAGATACCACTCTATACACTCTAAGCAATGGACGGTACGGGAAAACACACCGTCCAAAGAGAAGGCAATTAAACATATTCTCTTAAAGGGTCAAAACACCTGACGGTTGCCCCTCTGATTGGCGTGACGTGACAGTGGCCAACATATAAAAAATAGGAACCTCTGGGATCAAGCCTCTGAGATTCGGCATCTCCGATGGAATCTCAGACCAGCTTCGAAATGGCCTCAGCGGACCCCTAACGCTTGATGTTTACTTTAGATACGGAAAGGTTAAAAACGTTTTCGACGAGAAGATTTCAACATTTTCTTTGATAAACTTGAAGAATCAGGTTTGCCATCCCTGCCATAGAATAATAATATAAAAATAACATCAATTATATATTTTGAGCGTAAATTTTAAATTGCTAATACGTGTTTCATCAACTTATTATTTCTGTATTTTATTACCAGGGTCACTGTCAGCATAGATTATTTAATAATCATTTTTAAAGTGGAATTCAACATTAAACATTCTTGAGTTTTTTTACGATCTCTCATCTGGAGACCACTTTTTTACTGCTGAAAAAAGAATGACGTAAAATAAAGTGCTTATCTATGCGTAGATCATAATTTCAACTACCGTTAAATACTCTTAACTAATGACATAGCAGATTCCTAATGTAGGTATCTACCAGATACGAAATAACTGGGAAGCAAGTTAATCGGAACGTTTTAAGTCTCAAAACATATATATCGTCGCTGGAAAGGCAAATGGGCTTAAGCGACACTTGGGTAAAAAAATGAGTCAAACATGCAGTTTTTTCTGCATCGAACGCTCTGACTCTCGTTTGATTCTGAAGACTTTTGTGGCCCTTCAGCCATCTAAAACATATTTACCATTTGGGAGAAGGCTTGACTCAAGCGACACAAGTTTGGGACTTTTTTTTTAGCTTTTTGTCGCTTCAGGTAACTCAGTGAGAGCATTGAGTTACCTGAGTTAACTTTTTTTCAAAGTCCAACCAGGTACTGAAGATTTATGATTTTATTGTAAAACAAACAAAAAAAAAAATTTTAGTGCTGTGGTGTAAACTTCCCAAAATGGCGCTTCGGCCCTTTTGCCTTTCCGGCGACGATATATACTTGACTCCATTACAAGGCCATTTCAAGCAACGTTTCGATTCTGAATGGTGGTCTTTCACCAGGGGGATACTTAGAGTATCTACCACTCTGGAACATGCTGCAAATATATTTTTTTATATTTTTTATTTGAATTAAATATGTTATGATACACATTAATTAAATGAAAGTTATTGACGCACGCCGGATTTGAACCCGCGACCTTTGGATTCGTAGTCGAGCGTCTTACCACTAACTAACTAACCATCATGCCGTTTCGATACAAGGGTAGGCAGAGAGGACGGACCGCCATACAACTCTGTCTTGGTACACACTCCTTGCTTCGTTCACATTCATACATCGTCTCATACATACTCTTTTGTTATTCTGACTCTTCACGTGGCCCGATTCAAGTATTTCATTCACTTGATCGTGCCATGTCTTCCTCGGGTGTCCCCGACTTCTTCTTCCATTTACTATCGCATCACATATTCTTTTCACACTCCTTTCTTCGTTAATTTGCTCTGCATGCCCAAACCATTTAAGCGTCCCTTTATTGATCCTATTCATTACGCTTTCATCAGACTTGCATTATTTCCTGATATCCACATTATTAACACGGTCATACATGGTTTTACGCACATTCGTCTCAGGGATATCATTTCCACAGCATTCAGTCTACTTTCATCCTTCCTCTGCCAGTTCCATACCTCACTGCCATAAATCATTGATGATGTTAAAGTAATATGTTTTTAATGGACTTCTATAAATTTAACACCAAAACTGTGAATACTTTCTGTATATTAATGAACTAATTATGAAAATTATCAATTAAAATGTTTATTAATCAGTTTATCTTTCGCCATCGAGGTACCACTGTATAATTCAGCTGAAAACAAGTGGAAACGTGTTGAACTTGTAGCTTAGTATTTAGTAATCATCTGAACGATGTGCCATTGGTTGGTCTGACTCCAAGAGATCGTGATATTTAATTTAAATAAATAAATATTTATCTCGAAACCTCTCCACTCACTAACTTCAAATAATCACGTAGCTATTTACATCATTCAAGTAATTTAAATGAAAAAAAAAAACTATGAACATCTTCGTTATTGATGGCCATTGAATTTGAGCAAGTCAAGGTCCTACGAATTGATGAAAATCAATAATCTTACGACAATAATTTATAATGAATTTTTAATACCTAACATTGACGTCATGCTATCAAATCTGAGCGCTGTCTATACAGAGAGATCTGGAAACCACACGGCAATTAATTGATTAAATAGAGCCTAATATGAATCTAATGTATTTTTATTTGTTGACATTTTATGTAAAACTAGTTGTTGCCCGTGAAAAATCAAGCGATGTAACATGACTTGCCAAGAAAAAATATTACTTCCATTTCAAACACATAATAGAATAATGTCTGCTAACTAACGAACTAACTAACCATCACGCCGTTTCTCCTCGGGGGAAGGCAGAGAGGACAAACCGCCATACAACTCTGTATTGGCGCACACTCATTCGCATTCATACATCGTCTGACTCTTGATATAGCCCGACTTAAGTATTTGATTCACTCAATCGTGCCATGTTTCTGAGGGTGTCCCCGACATTTTCTACTGTTCACTTTCGGGTCATATATTCTTCTTACACTCCTTGTTTCGTTTATTCGCTCTACATGCCCAAACCATCTAAGCGTCCCCTTCTTGATCCTTTTCATTACGCTCACATCAGCCTTGCATTCTTTCCGGATATCTACATTTTGAACATGGTCAAACATGGTTTTCGCGCACATACGCCTCAGAAAAAAAAATCTTGCCTAGTAAGTGGCATTCATGAGAGAACATCCCGTACATTCCAAAGTGGCATATACTCATAGTATCGCCCTGGTGAAAGGGCACCCATTCAGAATCGAAACATTGCTTGAAATTGTTTTAGGCGAGTTTAATGACAAGTTCTGAATAGCCAGGTACTTTCCAACCTTCCATTTCCTCATCTCCTTCCCTTCCCACTACCTTCAGCTTCACAAAATACGCCAATTGGGGGTGCCATACACTGGCTCTAGACGGTTTGGAGCAGTTGGGACTAGGTTAGGAAAGCTAATACCAGAGACACGATACTTGAACTGTGAAAAAATGTTTTAACGATTTACAGCAGTGGCGGGTAGGGTTTTCTAGGGTTATATCATTACTTGAGCGAAGAGAGACCCACTGTATCCACCCACCATATTTTCGTTTATTTTTGTGAAATATTAATCGAATTTTCTCTTTTCAGGTGACGCAATTAACTCCTTGTACAGATCTCGGCTGGAGCGCACGGTGGACAAGAACCAAGTGAGGCTGTACCTCTACACTGACAGGGGCTTCATATCTTACAAGATACTGGAAGCTCCCAAATTCCTCCTGGAATCTAAAGAGTTCAACCCGTACTACAAAACGATCCTGTTCGTCCACGGCTACAGGAACACCCCCGACGAACCCAACGTCGAGAAGATCGCTGAAAATTACTTCAAAAAGGGGGGCTACAACTTCCTTTCATTCGCTTCAAATGTTTACACGAGCGGAGACTATGTAAAGGCGGTCGGATTGACTCCTTACTTGGGCAGAATCTTGGCAGAGTTCACGATGGAACTGATGGATAGGGGGGTGCCTTACGACAGCTTCCATCTCGTGGGGTACAGCCTGGGGGCACAGTTCGCCGGGGTGGCTGGAAGGATCTTCCAGAGAGAAAGAGGCGCGCTGCTGACCAGGATCACAGCCATAGACCCCGCCACAGTTTGCTTCGCCTCCCCAAGCCGCCCCAAACTCACCAGCAGCGACGCCATGTATGTAGACGCGATCCACACAACGATCTTAAGTTTTTCCCAGGACAACATAGGCCACGCAGACTTCTACGTGAACGGAGACTCTGGTTCACAGCCAGGATGCTCTTCCATCTCTTGCAGCCATACGAGAAGTATAATAATCTACGCGGAGACTATCACGAATGGTACGGCGTTCATGGCGAGCCAATGCGACAGCTGGCAAATGTTCCTGTCTGGAGGCTGCAGAGGAAGGGACGTATCTTTGTTGGGAGAAGAATCTCCAATCACCAGCAGAGGGAAATATTACTTGAAGACGAGTAGTAAATCTCCCTTCGGTTTGGGCGTAGGTGGTTTATAACACGCCGAGACATTTTAACAAATTTAATTATCGTTCAAATCCGAGTCATCGAGTAATAAAGTCATTTATTGTATAAGTTATGAAGTTGTTTAATGTAACTAATATAAATTGCCATTTTAGATTAATTTAGATGTAAAAAGGAGAAGTTTCAAACTAATGAATGTTACCACTTACAAATGTTAGTAATAGCAATTTTCAGTGCTTTTTTATTGGAACGCGCCGGAACCATATTCCGGAGAGTAAAACTTTGAAATTCATCACTCATATCAGCATCTTTAAATCTTAAAACCTTGGATTATCAGTATGGTAAACTTTATTTGTGTCTGATTTGAAGAACTTCTAAATTGGTTACCCTATCACTATGGGGTATTTTGAAGATGTGCATATATGTCCACACTTCAAAGGCTTCCATCTTTCGTGTTAAAGCTTTCGTTAATTTGATATCCACTCTACCGATAGGGATATTCAAAGAAGGGCGAATGCAGGAAACTCCATTAATGGAGGACGGAACACTGTTAGCGCTAATATGAAATTGTCCAAAGAAGCGAAGCTAGCAGTCCACAATGGAGTGCTTATACCAACCCTGATGTATGGCAGTGAGTCATGGACCTGGCAGAGGAAGGATGAAAGTAGACTGAATGCTGTAGAAATGAGATCCTGAGACGTATGTGCGTAAAACCATGTATGACCGTGTTAATAATGTGGATATCCGGAAAGAATGCAAGGCTGATCTAAGCGTAATGAATAAGATCGAGAAAGGACGCTTACATGGTTTGGGCATGTAGAGCGAATGAACGAAGAAAGGAGTGCGAAAAGAATATATGATGCGAAAGTGAATGGAAGAAGGAGTCAGGGACGCCCGAGGAAGAAACGGCACGATCAAGTGAATGAAATACTCGAATCGGGCCACGTGAAGAGTCAAAATAACAGAAGAGTATGTATGAGACGATGTATGAATGTGAACGAAGCAAGGAGTATGTGCCAAGACAGAGTCGTATGGCAGTCCGTCCTCTCTGCCTACCCCTGCGGAAAAAGGTGTGATGGTTAGTTATAACAAGATGTGAGTTCCGGTCAATGACGTTACATATATAGACACGTTATAGCCTTAGAATATTAACACAAAATGTGGCAAGCAAAACACACACGTCACCAGTAAATTCATCATTCAAATATCGGTCATGTATGACAAAGATATACATTCATAGAATATATGTGTATGAACGAAATAGATCCGAAGTTCAGACCGCGTTCCATACTTGCTTGTAATGTTGAGAAACGACCTCAAGCGACGCGTGACCGTTTAGTACTAAATCGGCTTAAACACCGATCACACCAACTAGCGTGATTATTGCTTGCCACTTTGAGAGCGCTACAACGTGTCTATATATATATATATATATATGTAACGTCATTGGTTCCGGTAGCTTCTTTCTACAGAAGAGCACTCAACACCCCAACGATCGAGATTTTGAAGATGCGGTAGTTTTTAGGTAGGATGGGTCGATATCTTTGATGCCTTGTTTTAGGCTTGGAGAAACAATGTATGGAGAGAGAGAGCTAATTATTTTTACCCAACCGATACAAACTTGCGATAAATCACTTTCTCCGGGTTTTTACGTCGTACACCATGAGAGAGAAAGAGACAACAAATATAATACTCCGCTTCTACGTACTGTCACAATGATCTTGGGCTCCTGGGTCACCGCGGGACTCCGCCCACATGTTTTATTATGCCACTAAACTTGACACAACTAAACGGTTTTTTAGGTTAGATGCTATATTTTTGTTGATAACAATACTGTGAAAAAGTGGTTTTACGAATAAACAAAAACATTATGTCGATATGTGATATGAATGGATGTATAAATACCCTAGCCTTGGTCTTAGCCACGCCCAGGTCCGCCGAGTCAGGTAAAAATCATTAAAAAACTGACTACACTGCCTTGGATAGATACCACTCTATATACTCTAAGGTTTTAGGGCTTTTGTCAGCCTGCGCGGTCGAGTGGAAAGACGCTAGACTACGAATACAAAGGTCGCGGGTTCAAACCCGGCGTGGTAGGAGTCTTTCAAATATTGTCAGGTTATTCGTAACCCGGGTAATGTTTATCTTTCTTTAAAAAAATCATCGTACCCGAAAACACTAATCTCAAACCTCAGAGCAATAATATACCAGAGGGAGCGTTGCTGTAGTCAGTTTTGATATGTTTTTCCGGACTCGGCTAGATCTAGGCGTGGCTATGACTAGGGCTAGGTATTTATACATCCATTCATAGCACATGTCGACATAATGTTTTTGTTTATTCGTATAACCACTTTTTCACAGTATTGTTATAAACAAAATATAGCATAAAACCTAAAAAAACCGTTGACTTATGTCCATTTATGTTGCATATCATAACGTTTGGGCGGAGTCAACGGAGACGCGGGACCCGAAGAACATTCTTACAATACTTTAAAACGGTGTGATAATTTGGGAAATTTTGCTATCTCTTTCTTTCACATGTGGTGTACGACGTTAAAACCCGGAGAAAGTGATTTATCCCAATTCTTTAAAGGTTGGGTAAAAAGAATTGGTTTTCTCTCCATTTAAGTCTAATTTCAATTCCGATACTTGATTTCCACTATTTTTTAACATGAGCCCTTAAAATAAAGCATCAAAGACATATCTGCATAATTTAACGCAAAGATGTATCTTCCTAATCTTCGACCATCGAAGAAGAATATGTTTCTTCACCTCACTAGCTACACTTCAGCTCCTTCCTACATCAAATATTTTTTATTGGCCCCGACAGCTGTTATGAAATACTCCGCCGTTCAATCGAGAGATTCTTTCTCCCAAGGTCATTGGCCAACGCCAGATCGACTATCCGACATAAAATGAATTAGCTGAATCATCAATAAAGCGATAATAATACTAATTTATGATCCTGACTTCTCAGTGTCCCGTTTACTCGTGTTTACCACAACCGTCATAGAATAACGAATAAACCGCTAGATTTACATTCATACCTCAATCTAATACTTATTTCAGATAAAGACAGGTTGTCTCGTCCGTGGTATTGCTAAGACCGGGTTGTTTCGTCATTTGCTTAAGACGCTCGACTACGAATCCAGAGGTCGCGGATTCCAATTACATAATGCCTCATTTAATTAATATACAATAATATATAGTACATTTACGGCATGTTCCAGCGTGGAATATACTCTAAATATCGCCCTGGTGAAGGACCGCCATCCAGAATCGAAACGTTGCTAGAAATGGCTTTAGCCGTGTTTGGTGAGCTGATCTTAATAGTCAGGTACCTCCAAACCTCTCTCTTTACTACCTTCAGCGTCACAATATACCCCAATTTAGGATGTCATAGTCCCACTGGCTCCAGACCATTGGGAGCAATTGAGACTCTTGTGCGGTATTCACTATGATTTTTTTAAATCTAAGCTTAGCCATAAATAATATTTGGCAAAAACTTCACATTTTAATCTTTCCATACCTGAAAGTAAAAATCAAACGTACGATCCGAAGGGGGGTCACGTAGTTGTAGTTACCCTATTTGATATTGCTTATTAAAGCGTTTTTATGACATCATCGTAGTTTTAGTAGAGAGAAGTATGTTAATAATATTTCAGTAATCTTTATCTAAGATATTGCATAAAACGATTAACGAACATCAGAACCTCCGTTTAGAACGGGAGTGTCAAACTCCGTTCTATCAGTTAAAACGATTTATTTTTAAACCTTTGAACATTAATCTTAAAACAGAGATAAAAATATAAAGTTATTGCTAAATGTGAATTCGACTAAAGCACAGTTTTAAGATGAAACCACCCGTGAAACCGTTAAAAAAAAACAAAGTTTAAAATATGATGTTCTGCTTAAATTACCATAAAAACCGCTTTAGCCATACCACGGATGAAACAGCATGGCCTTTATCTTGAAGTTAACTTTACGTTACTAATATAAGTTAAGTATTTATTGTTCTATAGTTCACTAATAGACCTGTTGTGATACGTCATATTGACAAAAACCTTAACATTAAGTAATAAATTAATATTAAATTGAAGGTCAATTTCTATCCATTAGTTGTAATTATGTTAAATTTATATTCAAATAAACATTATTATAAAAAATACCGTTTTTTTAATCTTCTTTTGAATTGTATTGGATATATTATATTGAACACATGTCTTGGAAGGTACCATATTATACATCATAGCACAAAGAAACTTACTAGCCAAAAGAAATATAGCTGTTATTGATGCATAAGTCAGTTTAAAAAAAAAAAACAGTTTTTTTATCGCCAGCTATTAGCGTTTATCGTTATTATTCAAAATTTAAATACACGTGACGTAAGTTGTAGGCTTAAAAAATAATCCTCAACGGAATAAGACAAATATATGGAAACGGTACTTCTTAATAAATTCACCCACAGAAATGGTGAACTCTTGAAGTTTGATTAGTATTGTATCTACCTATTTAGAATAAAATATATAATACATTTTAGGTTATTTTATTGAGTTTTTTTTTATATTTCGTAGTTGTTTACATCTATTATGTATTTAGGAAGTTGGTTGAAAATCTTAATTGGTGAGTAGGAATAGTGATGTTGTTGTATTGAGTTTCGGGGTAATTATTTGGTCTAACGTTCTTGGTCTGGTGCTCACTGAATCCAAATTGCTTTTTTCTTTGTGGATTTGAAGTAATGCATTTTTTAATTCATATTTTTTTCAAATCTAAAACTTTGAATTCTGTAAATAATTCGTCAGTAGAGTAATATGGACATATTATGTATTATATTATTACGTAGCTATAGGATAAACAACAATATACTTAGGATTGTATGTATTGGTGCATATATACTCGTAGATGTACACTTCCGACAGTGATGTCCCCGCCAAACGTTACTAAGAAGAAATTCCAGTTATTCTAAAAGTTTTAGTGGTTTTTTTTTCAATTTCATTTGAATTTTGTTCTCTGAAGTCGAATAACAAGTTTGAAACATGCTGTATGCAAGCAATGCAACTGTGTGAGCACTGCCTTCGTGTCAACTCCGGCTAGGTTAACTATCTATTCACATTTATTTCAACCATTTGCAGTTGCAGGCATGCGAAGTTATTTATTAAACTAATTGTTGTGAAAAATCACGGGATTTGACTTTCCAAGAAAAAATATTAGTTGCTTTAATCCAGTCATTTCAAACAAAGAATAATGTCTGGTAAAATACATTATAAGTAGGTACTTTATTATGTACTAAGTAGGGATTTAAACAGATTATTTTTTAATTTGATAATTTCAATTAACAACAGTTCCAATTTGAAAAGTTCACCCTCGTACGTACATACTCCCAAAGGATTTTTTTTTGTTTAAATTCCATACTATTGTAATATTTATATATCATATGAAAATAATGCGTCTTTGTGTATAAAAAATACATTTTTTTATTATAATATAACGTATGAATCGCGATATTTGAATAAATTAATCGTCAAACCAATATCGGGAAATATCAATCAAACCATTTGTTTGTAAACAAAATAATAGTCGGTCATTCAGGGGCAAGCCAACAAAAAAATGTAGGTTATTCACATAACGTTTTAGAGGGCAGGCGATTGGTGATTACTTATGAATTTCTCGGAGGTATGCAGGTACCCGCTTATACATTAAACCGCCGCGGGGTGTTTTGTCTGGCGCCAAGGTGTATTTTTTACCACAGCAACACTGATAGTGTTGTTATACCTATAATCGATTTTATAATTACGTACTTTTTTCCGGAATCATTTTGAGAAATGTAGGTTAAGTTTACTGGTTTAGTCTTGGTTTAGTTTTATCAGATTTGACGGAAAATATTGTCCTTTTGAATCTCTCCGCACTAACACAAAATATATAGATGTCAGAAGCGATTCCATTCGGCAACAATTCACCAACGCCACTGGGACATTGCGTTGGCAAATTGATCTTACGGCCGGGCTAGACGTAGACAGGGTTTAGGACAGTGGAACATAGTAACTCGACGGCCTCCGTGGTCGAGTGGTAAGACGCTCGACTACGAATCTAGAGGTGACGGGTTCAAACCCGGCGTGCGCAAAAAAAAAATATTATTAGTGTCATAACACATTTAATTCATATGAAAATATTATTTAATATATTTGCAGCACGTTCCAGAGTGGTACATACTCCAGGTATCTAACTAACTAACCATCACGCCGTTTCCCCGCAGGAGTAGGCTAAGAGGACGGACCGACATATAACTCTGTCTTGGCACACACTCCTTGCTTCATTTACATTCATACATACGAGTACTCTTCTGTTATTCTGACTCTTCACATGACCAGATTCAAGTATTTGATTAACTTGATCGTGCCATGTCTTTCTCGGGCGTCCTCGACTTCTTCTTCCATTCACTTTCGCATCATATATTCTTTCACACTCCTTTCTTCTTTCATTCGCTCTACATGCCCAAACCATCTAAGCGTTCCTTTCTTGATCCTATTCATTACGCTCACATCAGCCTTAAATTCTTTCCGGATATCCATATTTTTAATACGGCCAAGTATCGCTCTGGTGAAAGACCATCCGTCAGAATCGAAACGTTGCTTGAATTGGTTTTAGCTGTGTTTGTTGACCAGATCTGATAGCCAAGCGCTTCTCAACCTTCCTCTTCCCCATCTCCTTCCCCTCCCCACTAATGTCGGTCTCGCATCATACCCCGATTGAGGGTGCCACAGTCTTAATGGCTCTAGACCAGTAATTCCTAAAGTGGTCTATATCGATCCTCAGGGGTCGATTCCGACCTGCAAGGGGTCCACGTCAATGAAAAAAAAAATTGGGGGTGCATGAGACGTAAATGGGGGTCCACGGGAGTGGATTCCATTTAGGCAGGCCGTCACCAAAATGTTGGCTTCCCGCAAATGTAATAATCCACCTCACAGATAGTACCTATGTAGGTACTTACGTAATACTATCTTATAATGGACTTTTATTCCCTAATTATATTAATAATAATAATTTTTGTGGAAGATATTTGCCGATTTGCTAGTACTTTTCGATTTCAAATTTCTACCGACTAATGCTTTTTTTTCGGAGGGTAAATTTTGTCGATTTGCTAGCACTTTTTGGGGGAGGATTTTTTGTCGATTTGCTAGTACTTTTCGATTTCAAATCTCTACCGACCAGTGCTTTTTTTCGGAGAGGAATTTTCGTTGATTTGCTAGCACTTTTCGATTTGTGATCTCTGCCGACCAGTACTATTTTTTGTCGAGTTCGACTACAATTGAAGTGTTCACCGCGAAGGGTACATTTCAAAGAACTAGCAGTTCCTGAAGCGTTTACAAAACATTGAAGTTTTTCCCAACGCTAAAAAAATCAATACTAGGAAAGCAGGGGGTCTATACAAAACAGAAAAAATCGACAAGTGGTATACGGAACAAAAAAGTTTGGGAACCTCTGCTCCAGACGGTTGGGAGCAGCTGGGACTTTTGTGCGGTATTCATTATAAAAAAGTTACTGAAGTACTGTCATAAGAAAAGCGCTAAAGTCACTGTATATAGTACACAGTTATGTTACCACTTACCACTGTCTTCGTATTAATTTCGTGCTTTTTTAGAAAAGTCACTTAGTTACCACCTTCACTGGCTTAAACACTGTCCACGTGTAAGGCGGCCATTACAGACAGAAAAATAAGGCCATCTACGTCGACGCTGTCTCCGATAGTCATCAGGAACAAAGGCTTATAATCAAGAGACCTCGAAACAACCCCTTGGCAGTCCGGAAAAGTGGGTGGCGGTATACCCTTCCATTCTGAGCTGCAGGGAATGAAGTGAGTCGGGAGGAGCCACGGATAGGGACCGAACTCCCTCGCGTAGAGAAACGACATGTTTTAAAACCCTTTTCAACATGAGGGAGTACCTTCCCTTGTACGCCAGGCATCATTTTATCTACAATTCAGGTTATGAAAATAAAGGTTTGTAGGTATAGGTGACTGTATTATAGATTTTTTTCCATTCTGCTGGACTCTGATGAAAATATATGGTTTTTAATATTAAATATTACGTTTTACCCTTGAAGTAACAATGTATGGAGGGAAAACTAATTATTTTTACCCAACCTATACAAACTTGCGATAAATCACTTTCTCCGGGTTTTCACGCCGTACACCATGAGAGAAAAAGAGACAACAAAATAATACATCGCTTCTATGTACTGTAACGATGATCTTGGTCTCCTGGGTCACCGCGGGACTCCGCCCACATTTTTTTATTATGCCACTAAACTTGACACAACTAAACGGTTTTTTAGGTTATTTGCTATGTTTTTGTTGAAATCAATGCTGTGAAAAAGTGGTTATACGAATAAACAAAAACATTATGTCGATATGTGCTATGAATGGATGTATAAATACCCTAGCCTTAGTCTTAGCCACGCCCAGGTCCGCCGAGTCAGGTAAAAATCATCAAAAACTGACTACACTGACTTGGATAGATACCACTCTATATATTCTAAGGTTTTACCTCATTATTCATCACCAATTACTTCGTTCTTCCTAGAATTGATGTCGAAGGATTGCGCTTCCTTCTGGTTGGGTACTAATGAGTTGCGTACATTACGTTCTAGGTATTCCACGAGTAACACATGGTATGTCTAGGTCGTATGGCAAAACGTTGAACCCTCAACTCAGCAAACAAAAAAACGACCTTATCCGTCATATAAAAAAAACATAGCCAAATCGTCATCTCTTTCTAATAAATTAACATTACATTGAACTCAACATCTAATTGTGGCTTACGCGCACTGCCATTTCTGTTGCATCAACTGATAATGATACCAATCAATTATTAATAATACGGATAAATAATTGATTTTTAAAACCCAGAACAGTTTTTCAGGTAACTATTGCTTTTATTTTCTAATAACATATTACATTTAAATATCTGGAAACCCCATTGGCGTCGAAGGTTCTGGTGGGAAAATTATAAGAACATGCAATTCTATTTTATGGCTATTCAATATTGATTGACCTTCTAGAGAATAAAATATGACGATAGTAATTCATGCTTACATTATCAACTATAAATAATTTCCTTTTAGAGTACGGTCTAGTGTGAACTTTTAAAATTATGAACTGATGTTTATTATATAACTTGAAACAATCAAATTTTAAAATAATGTTTTTAAATCCCTACCTACCTAATAAAGTACCTACCTTTAATTTATTTAAGCAGACATTATTTTATATTTGAAGCAAATTATACTTTTTCTTGGAAAGGCAAGTTCGCGTGATTTTTCACGGATAACAACTAGTGTAGGTAATAATATTTGTATGTTTACTTTTAATAAAAAAAATTACAATCCGACAGGTATTTTTATTTATTATTTTAACAATTATTTAATTATTATTTATTGTTCATTTAGGTATTTGTTTGGCTATAACCCACCCTTAGATGCATTTATAAAGCAGAAAATTGGTGTGTACGAGTACATAGCAGCAAAAACTCTACAACGGTGTTTTCATGAAATTTGAACAAATATTTGTATTTGGAATTTCTTGGGAAACGCAATTATTTTTAACTCGCCTCGTAATTGTATTGTAAGTTGTAAAGCTTTAAAATATCCATTTAAATATTTAAAAGAAAGATAATGCGCCACATATTTTGGTCCATATTATTCAACTGTCCAATTAAAATAATAGTTTTGATGCCGGATGACAAAACTAGTAATATATTAATTTCCCTTTGTCTGTGAAAAGCTACGAAATTTTCACAGAATAAAATCACAACAAAATGTTACAAAGAAAATTGCAAAATAAATTTATGATTTGATTTTATCTGACATTAATGGAATTTGCACTCTTGCAATTTTTATCACTTTCCGCCATCAAGATTTAATCCAGTCAAGACAGCTGTATAAAAAAATGTTAATGCTTTCCGGATATCCGTTATGATTATAAAACCGTCAAACTAAGGAAATTATTCTTTGAGAATTATTAATTAGAAGTAATATTGGACAGACATTTTAAATCAAGAATCCTTCCGAAAAATAAAACAAATCCAATATTTATTAAACACTTCATATTAAAGTGCTTAGCTACGGCTTACACTACTCACGAACGATATTTGTTAATTTATTTCAGGAAAGGATATTTTTGAGAGGTTAATCCCAGGGCGGAACTTGGGAGCAATGTAAAAAAATGATGTCTGGCGGACGAGTTTCAACCACGAGCGAATTGGAGACTATTAGGGATGGTGACATGTTATAGAGACGACCAAGACTTTCCAGAGGTATAGAGCCAACGTGAATAATGAAGTATTATCGAATGCCTCATTTGGTTTAAAAACGAAAATATTTTTGGTTGTTAGTGTAAATCTAAATAAGAATATGTAAGTTATTTTTATGAAATACGATTTAAAATAACATTATTCAGAACAAGGAATGGGTATAAGAAACAGTTTAATAGTTAATAGTTTCACAAAGCATTTAAAATTAAAATAAATGTTGTAAAAAACAGCTATTCAAGTATATATATTGATAATATGAACAAGAAGGTCATAATCGTATTATCAGGAGGAAAATAAATTGCTCTCTTTTGTCTGCAAATAAAATAAATTAATTATTAGAAAAGGAAAAACCTTTAAAAATAATAATAACAGTGAACTTATATAGCGCAGTTTTGTGATATTTCACCTCAAGTGCGCTTCATACTAAATTAATTATGCTAATAAGATTAACCAACAAGGAGAAAATAATACATAATATGTATACAAATTAAAACTATCTAAAATCATGATCGTTATCATAAATCATGAGAAAAAACGGTTCAGATATGAATATAACAATGCATGTGTACATCAACAGATTAAAAAAAACAATTTACAAGAAGCTAAAGCTATAAAAATTCAGATGAAACATATGAATTCATATTAACATATTTGTCGAATCAATGAAAAGGAAATAAGATTGAGGACAGTTAATATGTTGGTACTTAAAACATTAAAACATTAGGATAAAATGTGGATATCCGGAAAGAATGCAAGGTTGATGTAAGCGTAATGAGTATAATCAAGAAAAGGACGCTTAGGTGGTTAGGGCATGTAAAGCGAATGAACGAAGAAAGGAGTGTGAAAAGAATTATAACGCGAAAATGAATGGAAGAAGAAGACGGAGATGTTCGAAAAAGACATGACACGATCAAGTGAATCAAATACTTGAGTCGGGCCACGTTAAGAGTCAGAATAACAGAAGAGTATGTATGAGACGATGCATGAATGTGAATGAAGCAAGGAGTGCCTGCGGAGAAACGGCGTGATGTTTAGTTAGTAAGTTATCCCCGAATATCGATTTAGTAACAACCATCCCTCTTATTTGATTTTGTTGGCAGCATTGTACATTTTTCTATGATTGTCTATTTATTTGCCGCCGTGTTTTCATCTCTGGTTTGCGGCTGTCACTTTTCAGAAGACCACTAACCGATAACGTACATTGACTACATAGCGCGGTGTATTTGTTTGCACCAAATAACGACCGAATTATGCCTTAATTACAGATAATTGATTTGATAATGTACACGTAAATTGACTTCCAACATGGAGAGGAATAAGGCCCCCTCTGGGAGAGGAGGGAAAAATAAAGCTCAGTACCCCACGGATTTATTCGCTTTGGGATCTAAAACCACCGGAGTGTTGAATAGAGATGCCGAAGCGAAGAGGTCTATGCACAACAAACCTTCTACAAGTGGTAAAAAAGATTTTAAAATCATAATATATAACTTATTATTACTTTAAACAATATTTTTAACTAAGTTGATTTAAATTGCAGTATCTTCTGAAAGGAAAAGGGAAGGAACTACATCAAATGTTCCCCCTACGAAGAAGCCGAAAATTGGGTCCTATGCCGGCTCGCCTGGGGAATCAACCACAGCGGTGGACATAGACCCCCTGGAACTAGTTCCTTCCGCATTAGCTGCTTTCGATAATCACAACACAGACAAATTGGTACTTAAACCATATATTTGTTTTCAAAATCGTTTCGCCGCAGGAGTAGACAATGAAGATGAAATGCCTCACACCTTGCTTTTTCCTGCAGGCTTCTTAATAATAAGCCTTTTGGCGGTCAGCCATTTTTCACTCTTGTTATGAGCCCTGCTGAGCGGAGCTGTCCCGTCTTAATAAATCTTGTTATTGACAGCTCTTCAAATAGTCGGTATATTTGGACGTAGTTATGCAGAAAGCGTCCAACCCACAATCTGCCAAAACCGAGTTTTACATGTTTTTTTCCATAGATAAATACAAGATTTATATCTGCTGACAACAACCTAGCTCCAAATGCAATAGATTTTTGGTAATTATTTTTTTTATTAACGCATGTTGCAGATATTTAACTTAAATTGAAGTTTTAAAGGATTATAAAATGTAGGATAACATAAGAAATACAATTTATTTTAATAAATACATTGATAGAATATAAATAACCTATTCCTAATAATGCTCATTAAGAAAAAAAACACTGATATTCACTCTACAAATGCTGATTACGAATATTAATGCTTTTTTACCGACACATTTTCAAACGCCTTTTTCTCAGTTTTATCTTTTCGGAGTTGGATGCTTTCTGCATAACTACGTCCATTTGTAATTGTACCTGGTCCGCCAGACATTATTCTTTCTTGTATCTCTTGAAAAATGTCCGAAAACTGTTTATATTCTTTTATACTAATTTTGTATTTGTGTCTTTTTAGAATGGCCTGCTTTCCGGCGCGATCCGCCTGCTAAAGACCCAGCGCTGGAAGCCGGACCCCGTGCTATCCCACGGCCTGCTGTACCTGGCCAAGCTGCGGCCGGCCATGTTTGGCAGCGAGGTGGCCACGCAGGCGCTATGCGGGCTGCTCAAGCGTGAGCAGGGCACTGCCTTCAAGAGTAAGGGTAACCCGCTGGTGTTCGTGCTAGCTTGCAGCCTGCTATATGCCGGCCACAAAGACAGCAAGAACTGGCCTGATGCGTTCATTAAGGTTAGTGCTAACTTGTTTACTGTTTGTTGCATGCACTGTGTTTCACGCTCACATGGCCAAATTTCAAGGGGTGAAGTACTTTCAAAGTTCATGAAAATCTAAGGAAAGAATGGTAGCATTTGTTTTCATTAGTTTTGTCCAGTTTAAATATCAAGTTATTTACTAGCAAATAAGTCATTTAGGAGTCAAAAAGGCAAAATAAAGTGTATGAAATCAATTGTGACTATGATAATATATTTGGGCCTTTCTATTAATGTTAAATTACTGCTTGATGCAATGTTAGTTGCGCCAGCTGTGCACTGCCTAAACAAAACTGTCGGAACATGTAATTTGGCGCTCTAATATATTTTTTATCAAGCTGAAACTTGATATAAGTAAATGTATTATTTTGTGTATAGGCATAAAAAACCTCAGTAAGTAAATTGTAAAGTTAGGCGCACACTACTTAGAAAAACCTTATTCGGATTTTGATATGAAACTAATTTACTACTGTTGGTTTTAGGTTTACATAGAAGATGCTTTGAACGAGCGCTGGTGGGTGGACTGTACCTGGTGCAAATGCTTTGTAGACAACATCGTCACTGCTTTCCTCACCACAGCCCCTCCCAGCCATCTCATGCCCAATGATAACAACACACTCGGTAAGCTATACACTGAATTCTGAATGCTAGATTCTGACTGCTAGATATGAGTGCTAACTGGCTGAATACCAGTAGAATTGGGTCTATGATAATTGATTCCTATAAGCATTACTTATATTGACCAAAAATAATATCAATGAAATAAGAATTCCTACAACATGGCTAATTGGCATAGCTTTGGACACTAGCGCCATTCCCCGCCTAGAGTGGTAGTAAATCAAACTATTTTTCATCAAGAAATAGTAAAATTTAATATGCTTGACATATTGCACCCTTCTCTTTTTCTTTCTATGAACATTGATATGTTCAACTCTTTTTTGCGAACATTTTAATTACTTAAAGATAAAAATATTATCCATAGCATCAACAAAAATGTATGTATAACTGATCTTTAAATTATCTAAATAATGTTTATATATCTTAGTCTTGATTTGAATTTTATTTCCAGGAACTTTATCCCCATCAGGATCTCCCCTCCTAGGATCTAACGAAGAGGAAAGTGACACAACTGATTTGGAATACTCTTTGTTTCCAAGGTAAATAATTTTAAGTAGATATTTTTTTTGTAAACGTAATCTCACATATATAACTAAAAGTCAACAAAACTTCACTTACGCTCCCTTTTGTCTTAGAACAGTGTTATAAATCATCCAGCCATTATAATGTTTTTGCCTAATTCTTGTTATAATTTGCTTACAGATACAGCAATAGTTATGAATCAGTAGAGGCCTTGGTCCTGGAAGCCATTAAGGAGCAGTTGGGGAGAAGAGCTGCTCCTGATGCCATTGGAAAAGGATTCCTCAAGCTGCTGGCTGCGACTTGCGGTTTCCCTGAGGTATTAATCTTTTTCTACTATGTGAAAGTTGATGATAATAGAGTTTGGTTCTGTCAAGAGATTAACAGAGTCAAAAATTTGACTGAATGTTTGATGAAATTCCCAGATCCGCATGATCGCCGCCTGCCGCCTGGAGTCGTGGCTCCACTCGGGCAAGCTATGGCGGCCGGCGCAGGAGCTGCTGGCGCACGTGGCCATCAACATCTCCGGTACGGCAGCGCGCGACCAGGAGGTGCTCGCGCAGCTCGTCAAGATGCGCCTTAAGACCAAGCCGCTAGTCAACGCCTATCTCAGCTGTCTCAGGTAATATGCTATTTCTTTATGGTTCTACGGTGAGATTTGACCACATTTACACTAGCTCCAGCCCCTCAACATTTTTCTCCAGTTCTTAGACCTTCCGTCCTACTCCAATCCTCTCCATGCAGCAGTTCACCTTTTTTTGTCCACCTCTGAATTTTCATTGTCCTGTTGTCTGGCATTATTTCCACATGGCCAGCTCGTTATATTGCAATGATTTCATTCTCCATTACATTCTGCATCAATTAGATTCATGCTTTGTTTTAAATTTGTTCACTTGAGGGACTACAGTTTGATAGCTCTCCTAGCCACATAATGTGGCGCTTCTGTTCTGGACTCCTGTTACAAAAACTATCATGTCTGTGCCACCAAGCTTAACCACTATACAATATGTACATGAAGATTTATCTACCAGAATCATTTCTCACTGTATATATTGCTTATTCACACAAGTTTTCTACTTTCTGTTCCAGAGAGATGGTAGCCACCTGCCCGTCGACCCTCCGCAGTGTTGTGATGCATACCATCTACAACGAGCTGTCTAATGTCAGGAACCCCAACAGCATGGCCGCCATCGCCTCCCTCATACAGGCGCAGCCCTCTGCCGTGCCGCAGGCCATGGCTGAAACCTTCCAGGTAAGACAATATTTCTTACTGCTCCATCTTGCAAAGTATTACAAAAGTTTGGTTATTAACCCTGTCCTGTCTATTGTAGCATCGGCGCTACAAACAGCCTTTGGAGTGTCCTGGGCTGACTGACTGATACTGACTGTAAACAAGTGTTCTGTTCTTATCTGCCGAGTTTTCTGTTTGTCCACCAGTTCGCAGAGAAACAATGCTGCTAGTTCTTCGATCCATTTAAATCTTATAGACTCAATTAAAATACCTGTAAAACAAACTTAGCATACATACGTGTTTTCTATGAAAGAAATGCCAGTTCTATACTACAATTAATTAATGATTCCCATCCCCAGGAGCTGCTGATGCGTCCCGAGGAGTACCTGCGTCCCCTGCGTGCCCTGACCCGCGAGGCGGTCCGCGCGGTCGGGCGGAGGGGGCCCCCGCATTACTGGCCCTGTGCCGGGGTCTCGCCGCCGCCCCCCTCAAGGAGCCCCCGCCCGAGTGCCGAGAGAGGATGTTCCACGCCATCGCAGACCTGTTTGGACTGTGTATTTTATTGACGGCGTCGCATGCGAAACATTTGACGGATTTTAGGATGCAGGTGATTGTTTTTTCTTTTCAATAAGACTTATCATTGAAAATAATATTTAATCTGTATCAATCACAATAAATCCAAAAATAAATTGCTAAAATCACTTTGACAGTCCAAAACTCAGTTATTTTCTTGTAGTTCTTTTTAAAAATATTTATCCATATACAATTTAATATTTATGAGATAACTAGGTGAAAGTCAAAAATAATAATATCCGTAAGAATTCTATTATATTATACTATCAATAAAATAGGGCAACTTTTCTTATTTTGAATTTTTTATTTTTGTTAAATTACTATTTATTTATAAATTAAAGCGCCCTTGAGGTGATATTTCTTTCATGAAAATGGTGCTATAGAAATCAGCCAATTTTTATTATAAATTATTTTCACACCCTTCACATTCTCAAATCCTCATTCAAATTTGTTTAAAAATGCAATTTGTCAAACTTCATTAATTTTGTGTCTTAATAAATTCATATTCATCAACACATTGCGTTAACTAAGCTTTATGGCAAGCCAAATAAAATACACATATATGTACTGTCGCAGAGCACAATGAAAAGCTTTGAGGCATAAATATGTCTATTTTAAATCCGATGTTTAGAACTACATATTCTCCGGTTATAGATTTCTTCGATCCAGTGCGATGGAGTGTGGTGGCTGCATGAGTCAGCTGTCACTCTGTACCGACCCCAACCACAGGAGTACACCCTGGCTCTACATAAGGTATGTTTTGCTCCATTGATGCTCATTCTTTAGTCAACTGCTCAATTACAATGTTTTATAATATGATCAATCAATCACAATGTGATGCTTTGTAATTTTAGATAATGTTCCTGGAGAACTTGGAGACCTACTGCAAGCTGGACAACTGGCCACCAGAGTCCGAGAGGACTCTTACCTTCAGAGTGAGCTGTGAAGTTCCACTCCTGCAGAACACACTTATTGGAATATTATTCATAGGATTATCAAAGGTAAACATTAAATTTACCATTTTGTGCCAATTACATAAAACTATTAATTTTCATAGTAAACTTACTCTTTCTACGATTACCATTCCATTGCCAATTATTTAAAAAGCTAATTATTAAAAGGTAATTAATTTCTGTGTGCCAAAGGAAAAAGGGATTTAAAAAAAGAAAGATAAACATTCCCGGGTTATGAATAACCTGACAATATTTTAAAAACTCCTACTGCCATCATAATAAATGGAAAAATGTTGTTTGTTCAATGATGGAGGACTTAGCTAGCAGAGGAATTGAACCCACGACGTTCGAGTGGGAATCCGACGTGTTTGTCCACTCAGCTACTAATCGGTCAAAATGAGTCTAAATTATTGATTTAAAAAATAATACACTTAACCGTTTCTCCATGCTATGTTTTTCAAATACTATTTTTTTTCATATGATACATATGAGTCGTATAGTTCCAATGTACGATAAGTCCAATATAATTCAAAATTTAAGTAAATATGAGGTTTTATTCTACCGGCTATTTACCATACTAATCAAATGTCAATAAGTTCCAAGCCGTGAAATCTTGCCGAAAAGTGGGTTTTTAAAATTACGATGAGTTTCAAACGGCGATAAATCCATGGTGCCGTTTGTTCCAAACGCCGATAAGTCCACCGCTTGTCCAGATAGCCGAGCGCGAAGCATTTCGCTAATTCCAACATGGCCGGCTAAAGCACTTGCGAGGAGTGTTATTCTTTTTTAAAGTGTCTACCGTTTTTTATACATTTCTACAGCTAAATAATGTCCCACCAAAAATGTCATTCAAGTGACTGGAAATACATCAAGGAAACGAGCTATCAATAAGGAATCTTGGAAAAGGAATGTGGATAGTCGTAAAAGCTAATGAAAAATCTGCTATTTTGAATGGATTTGTAAATCGAATGTCCGTCATTACTGGGTGCTCCCAAAACTTTGCTCGTTTGTTTTTAATTATTTTTTAGTCATATTCGTTTTTTTCGCAATTGTTATTATTGCCTATTTTTTTTAAATACCCGGGCGAGAGAAATAAAATTTCAACTGTTTAAATTAATTTAAAAAATTGAATTACGTAGGTATGGTTTTCATAATTTTAGTAAAATTAATTGGCGTTTATTTATTTTTGAGAAAAAAACATTTTTTATTAAACCTGTGGATATAAATATAAAGCAAACATGCGTTTACCTATTTAATCATAAAGCCATAATTTAAAAAAAAAATTCTAGATGCGCTCCGACAAACTTGCCCATTTCTCCGTTGTGCAAGCATAAAACGAAGACCTTCAAATGTGACACCTTGAAAATAGTAGATTTGATGGATATCCATACAATTTTTTATTTGAAAATGAAAAAATTATCAAGACAACTATATCATAAAATATTGTCATCTTGATGAATGCAAGCGCCGGCGTCCCAAAAAAAAAAAAACAGTTGGAATTAAAACAAAGAGGCAGTGTTAAATACACTCTAACGCAAAAGAGAACAATAGTTTGAGAATATATTGTGATAAATACAGAATTTTTAAAATTTTGAAATGTCTCCATTCTTTTTTTATGACATTTTGTTTTATAATTTGGTTTTGTCAACTTCTTAAGTAAAAAAAAAAAAAGAATTTGTAAACACTAGTTTATTCCCATATAATTTTTCTTGGTAAATAATAAAAAAAGAAACATTTAATATTTTCGTTTTGATTAAATCATATTTTTTGGTGACCCTATACTACTTGTCTACCACGTGTCGACCGTATTGAGAAACAAACACCGATAAGTCACGACTGGTGAGTTCCTATATACGTTAAATTTGACAGTTGGTTTCAAATGCCGATAAGTCCATTCTTAATTGCGTAATTACTCCTAAACTATTAAGAAAGTAATTGCTTTATTTTATTATAAACATCCGTAGTCCAATAATAAAGCACACCAAATGCAATAAATATTAGGTTGTAATGAAAATAAGTCATAATTGAAAAAAAATGGTTTGCCAACATTTCACCATAGTGGACTTATCGTAGATAAGAACTATACGACTCATATATCCTTCGCTTCAATGAAATAACTCATTTAGTTTTTCCTTGTCAGATATGTAACTAATAGGCGATTTAACATACTTAATTTAATTCTTGATCCTTCGACTCATTCCCTTCCCCTTTCCACAGAATCGAATGACGAAAACATAAATCATTGAAAAACACATTTCGTAACAACATGTTTTTAACTATGATTGTGTTTTTTTCTATCCCGTTATAACATTATTCATTTTATAGGAATTACCAGTGACCCCGGGGGAGGCTTTGGAGCTGTGCGAACAGTTAGTGCGGCGGGCCTGCGCCCTCACCACGGAGGAGAACCCACTGCCCCTGGACAAGACAGAGGTGGCCGACTACATCTTCCAGCTGTGCCAGTACCACCACCCTGAGAATATCACCCTGCCTACTGGGTAAAACACATCTCATATCCAACATTAAAAGTAAAAAAAATACTAACTAATCAGGTGGTAAATTTGAAAGGATAAAGATGCTCTCAGAATTAACCTGAATTACTGACATGAGAATCTAATTGAGCTTGAAACCATTGTAGGTTTTTGTAGGTCCCAAAGACTGCAATGTGCTGACCAGGTAGAAAACATGTCAGACAAAAGGACAATGAAAATCATGACAAAGAAGTGGGTGCCCCAGTGGAAGGGAGTCTAGAAGCAGCCTGAGGAAGAGGTGGACAAACATATACAAAAAATATTGGAGCAGGATAAGAAAGCCTGAGTAGTGTAGGCAAATGGCTATGGACTGTAGCCAGCGAAAAAATCTGGAGGAGATCAAATCCCAAATCTCTGAAAGCGAAATAACATTATTAGTGCCAGAGTTTGAAGAGTTGTGTACAGGTGGAATACAAAGTTGATTGAAAGAAAGATTGATTGATTGAGTAAAGGATTATAGGGCATAGCTCCCAGACTTGTAGGTTTTTTCAGTTGAAACATCCTGACGTTTTGACTATTCTATCGTTGCAGTTACGTGGCGCCATCCCTGGCTATCACATCCCTGTACTGGCGCGCCTGGATGGTGCTGGTGATGATAGCAGCGCACAACCCGCCCACCTTCTCGCGCCAGGCCTTTGAGAAGTACCCCACGCTTAAAGCGCTCATCGAGATGTGCATCACAAAGTAAGGATATCCTTGTTTTTTTGTTAATTTTTAAATATACACTTAACTCCTTAAGTCTGTTCTCTCAGGAGTTATTCAGCATCAATTTTTAACTTGTATTTCCATTCCCTCAGCAAATGGTCCTGCATAGACTGTGTGGGCGAGGTGGAAGGGGAGAGGGCCGCCGTGCTGCAGTTTGAGGGTCACCTGGCGGCCGCCAGTTCCAAGGTGTCCATCACGGAACACACCAGCCGACTACTTTCTCAGGTGCATGTTCATTTATTGTATTCAATTCACAGTCATCATCATAATATGTATTCATTCATTGTCATTTAGTCCTTTTTGCAACTGTTTGTTTAAATTTTTTATGAATTTACTAGATTTGAATTTAAGATTAGTACATATGGAGATGCATAGTTGGAAATGCAATATTTTCGGTCGGCATCCTTGTTTAAAAAAAAAAACAGAGGTTCCCCACCTGAACTAAAAACTGCTGAGGACCTAGAACGAACAATTGAAATAGATTTTATTGATTATGTTGGTAATTTGGAATCGTTCACGAGCACAACTGCAGATTGCTAGCGAACAAGCGACAGTTCACATCGACAAAATTAAGCATGTTTAATCGACGTGAGTTGTCGTTTGTTCGTTGGCGATCTGCAGTCGGGCTCGGGAATGATTCCAAATCACCGACATTATCGAAAAAAAAAAACTTTATTTTTTAAAAGAAAGACAAACATTCCCGGGTTACGAATAACCTGACAATATTTGAAAAACTCCTACTGCCATCATACGAAGCGGAAGATGTTGCTTGTGCAATGATAGAGGACTTAGCCAGCAGAGGAATTGAACGCATGACGCCCGGGTGGGAATCCAACGCGTTTGTCCACTCAGCTACCGACTGGTACTACCGAACTATGTCAATGTTTTAATTTGGATATATGAGAGCTGCCAAGAAACAGCAAAACTAGAGGCCTATATCCACAACTGGATGCTAAGAGGTATATCAAAAAGACTTACGCATGTGTTTGATATATAAACCAGCGTTTGCTTATTTCAGTTGATGCTGATGGATCCCGTGGGGCCAGCCCGCCGGCCGCCCACCACCGTGCTGGAGTGCCTGCAGGCGCTCAACAAGTCCCCGCGCCTGGGGCACCTGCTGTACCGCCAGCCCGCACTGCTGCAGGACATCATCTCGCGCCAGGGCACGCAGCGCTCCATGCCCTGGCTGCAGGACCTGCTGCAGACCTCGGAGCACTCTCTCAGGTAGGTCCCGTGCTATCTCTGGCTGGAAACTGCTATTTTCTACGACCAACTACCCCCATGTTTCATGATCCAACAGTTATTATTAATTAGTTACAAATTTAATAGTATTATTGTTCCGCTATCATTTTTTATTACAGCTGTTTCAGCGTTCAAGGCCATTATAATATAAAATTTGATTAAAAATTATAATCGAGGTTTGCAAATGTAACACAAAAATAATGAATACTAATTAACAATTTATGGGAAAATATGTGGAAAGCTTGACTTTAAAACTTAGAGTAACAATATATAGAGACCTAACTTTGCGAAATTTTGTCCGCACTTTTTGTTGTGAGTAGGTAGTTGTAAATCATTAAAACGAATGAATGTTGTATATTTTTTGTTTATTCAAAGATACATTAATCAATAAGATTATTAAAATCTTATTTATAGATAAAAAATATAAACGAATTAAATTATTAGTACAGAACATTTTATAATACATATTATAAAATGAACTTCAATTCCATCAACAAAATAGTTTACAAACAAAAAATAAAAAAAAAAAAAAATGTACGGTGATAACAGATGTTAAATCATTTTCTTAACCTTGGAGTAAGAATATATGGAGAGAGATCAATTTTTTTTTTACCTACATAAATTTGCGATAAATCACTTTCTCTGCGTTTTTACGTCGTACACCATGAGAGAGAAAGAGACACAAAAAATTCACAAAACATGACACCGCTTTTTAAGTATTGTAGGGATGTTTTCCGTCCCGATGTTATTTTGTAAGGAAATTTCGAATGCAGATAATAATAACAGTGAACTTATATAGCACAGTTTGTAAATATTTCACGTCAAGTCGCTTCATACTTAATTAATTAAGCTAATAATTCTAACTAACAAAGGAGAAAATAATATATAATATGTATACAAAATTAAAACTATCTAAATGCATGATCGTTATCATAAATCATCACGAATTTTGAAACTAGAAAAAAAAATCTCCGCACTACAACAATCAAATCGTCGGCGTTTACGAAAAATCACATCTTTAAATTTTATAATACAGGACCTAGAAAAACAAAAATAATTAAATATATAATAATATTCCAATTTTGGCATAGCCCTGAATCAGGGAGGCAACCGAAATCATTAAAATAACTAAGAGATAAACACTATTCTGTCTTTATCTGTTTGCCAACAATTTAGCGTTAGTATCATGAGAAAGAAAGAGACGGGATACTTTCCAGAAGCCCGTGCGAGAATAGGGGGTTCCCCGTTTAATGGTTTCTCATATGACATCTCCTCAGAGTAACAATATAATCTCTAAGTTAAAAATATTACAGATCCATTAAAACTCATTTCAAACGGAAGTTTATTATATTGGAGCGAATAGTCAAAGATTAATTATATTGGTGTAAGTTACTAGTTGTTTTGTAGGTTAGGATGTTAAATATTTGAATCAAACTAAAAAGACGATTTTTATGTTTATACGTGTGAAAACTGTTTTCTTTTAGTCCTTTTGTACTTCGATTAAAGCAAACAAGCATAGAACATGTGGCCATGATGTTTTGCTAGATATTACACAAAAATAACTCAAGTTTTTTTTAACTATTTACGTACTTTTGACAGTCCGTTCGCCTGACATTTTGAAACGTATCTGAAGTTTGTGCGGATTGAATAATGAAGACATGGTATTTAGCCGCCCCCAAATCGTGTATTGGTTTCAACAATTGTTTGTCTCTTTTTCTCACATGCTTATAGAACCGAGCATAAAGAGAGAGCTATATTTTGCGAGTTTGTCAACGATTTGTCACAAATTAATACGGTCTCTTTATATTGTTACTCTGAGCTTTAAAACCCTGCATGCTCGTTGACAAATGTTTTCAATCTTTTATTCCGAATAAATATATTTATCTGGGGCATATCTTGATATTTTATACATTTAAGAGTGGAACATCCTTGCAAGAAAATACACCCCTAAATAAGGCAATGTAACTAATCAATGAAGCTACATCTACCTTATCTTCAAGTATACATCTACACAGTTAAATGATATATATGTACATCCAAGAGTAGGCATCTAGAGTGGTAGTGTATTTTGCTGGTAAGTGTTCTTTCTGATCTTCTAATTCAATTCATCGTTCAATCTCTGAGTCGGTTGTAAGAAATTGCCACCTGGCACTAAGCCTTTATATTTATGTAGTAACATTAACTACATATTTATTTAACAAGATCTCATAAAACAGTTGTTCACCAAATACATTAAGAGATGAATGATATAAAAAATATTGTAGATACATGCATAGTGTAAAAAAATAAATTAAACATTTATGTCCATCTCACATATAGACAAGGTATTATATATCCAAAGGAGTTATATAAGTACAAACCGAAGTAGTGTGACGCGCTATATATGATATAATAACGCAAATAAGGTTAGCAATGAAAAACAAAAAAGATAAGATATATTATGTAGTAAAATGTTAGTGAGGTGTTAATAACCAACCGTTTGGAGCCAGTGGGACTATGCAATTCTCAATTGAGGTATGCTGTAAGTATTGTCTGGTGAAAGACCACCATTCAGAATCGAAACTCTGCTTGAAATGGCTTCAGCCGTGTCTGATTATCCAGTTACTTGCCAACCTTCCTCTTCCCCATCTCCTTCCCCTACCCACTACTTTGAGCCACCGGGCTATTGACCACCTCATTCGCTAGTTTTATTTCTACACTATTTGTACTACTCATCCTTACATGGCTGCATTTTTTCCCTTATCTCCTCTTTACTGTTGCGGTGTACAACTGTTATTGCGATGTTTCCAGCGTGCTCCCGGTCCAGTGCCTCTGCCAGTTTGTGGCGGGCGGCGATTCTGGCGAGCTGGGCGGCAAGGCGGGCGAGCTGGTGCGCCACCTGCGGCAGCTGGTGGGAGCCGTGGCCACCGCGCGCCGCGGATCGGGCTTCTTCTTGCAGCGCCTCACGCACTCGCAGCCGCCCATACGCCACCAGGCCAATCGGGTGAGTTGTCTCCTCCAGTTTCCTGTCTGACTGATCACGGCGGCTGGTATCTATCTCAATTCAGTTCTTCACCAACTACTGATGTTTCTTTTTTAAACCTCACCACTCCCAAGAGAGGTTCTCGAAAGAGGAAGCCGGTACCTATTGAAGTTCAATGTACTGAAAGTGATATACATATTTTGTTCCGTTCACTATAAATTCAATTTTGACAACATGTTTGAAATATTATGTCTTTAAAATTATGTACTAATTTTGTGATTGAAAGATTGATTATATTGAAAACCCATTATTAATATTTCTTACAAAGCCGTTGATTTAGAATTATAATTATATTTACATGTGCCTTGATGACGACATGGGCATTGTCGAAACTGATTGGCTCATGTAAAGAATAATTTATTTTTTATCAAATAAGAAAACATGAAAAAGTTATGTACACGTAGTAATAGGGTTTTCAATTGTTTTTTTATTTTTTATTTACACGTAATAACGTGACTTTATAATCATAGGGTCTCAAGATGGTTCTTATGCCAGCCACTGGAGATGAACCCACAGAAGCTGAGTGGACTGCTAACGTAACCCCTGAGTAAGTACATAATCTTATTTTATTCTTAACCTCTAGTGTGCCGGAGTGTCCTACAGGACACGGGTATCCATCATTATCTTTTCAGGAGTTTAAATCCTTTAAAACCTGTTGTTCGCATATTTAAATGAACCGTAATCGCCTGTAAACAAAATAATCAATATATAGAGATATTTTGCATTGCGTTAAGTTCGGTACAAGTTGAGTAATAAATATTTGAAGTTTGTTTACGCCAGCACGGTTGAAAATTCAACTCGTCAAAGTGACATTACTGTTTGTATTTACAGGAAAACCTCATGAAATTTAATTTTTATTTGGAAGGACATGTATTCAGCCACACGAAAATACAGTAAAGAAACAAAAAAATCTTCACATTTCCCAATGAAACTTTTTTTAGTGACATGAAGGAGAAAAAACCAACTCTGAATATAAGTAGCTATTCCAGAAAAACCACTTATTCTATTAACATACAATTGACAAACACATCTGTAATAGCACAGTTGACAAAAAAACACTAGTTAGTTATTACGAAATCACAGTCAGTAAGGTATGACGGAAGTTGTACCTTGCGGGAATCTGGCATTCCAAAGGTTAATGAATTTTGTGTCTGTCCAGGGAATGGCTGTCCATCATCCCCCTGAGTCGCCACTGGGAGGTGGTGCGCGAGGAGACCATCGCGGCACTTAGGGGCGCCTGCCTGGTGGAGACGGAGCCCCCGCACCTGCACTGCTTCATGGCCTTCCTGGGCCAGCACTCACAGCTCCCTACCACCACGGCCCCGCAGCTGCAGGATATTGTGCTGGTAAGTGTTCTTCTGATTCAATTCATGTTGAATCTCTGAGTCGGTTGGAAGAAATTGCCACCTGGCAATAAGCCCGCCTTTCTACTATTATATAGTAAAATATTAGTAAGGTGTTAACAACCAACCAACTGGAGCCAGTGGGACTATGGAATTCTCAATCGGGATTTGTTGTACGTATCGCCCTGGTGAAAGACCACCATACATAATTGAAACGTTGGTTGTAATGGCTTTATCCATGTTTGGTGACCAGATTTGAATATCCAGGTACTTCTCAACCTTCCTCTTCCCCATCTCCTTCCCCTTCCCACTACCTTCAGCCTCTCAACATACCTCGATTGGGGACGCCATAGTCTCACTGACTCTAAACACTTGGAACTCTTGGAACTCTTGTGGAGGTATTCATTATAAAATTTAAATAATTCCCCATCCAGGATCTCAGCCAGCTGATTGTGGAGCGCATGTCCATCCTGTCGGCCATCCTGCCGCAGATGGCTCTCTCCAACGAGGTGTCCCCTCCAGAGGACACGTCAGACCTGCCCTACCACCACTGCCTGCACTCCCTCAACACCATCTACCACCAGTATTTGCAGAAGGTAATATTTTAATTCCCTTTTGACGACAATACAGTAAAACCCACGTACATATTAGGTTCCCATACTTTCCTAAGTTTTCACCTACTTCAATAATATTTTTCCGCTAGATCCGTGAGCCGCAGAGAGAAGCCTATGACTGGTGCTCCTCGCAAGACCAGATATTGTTGCAATGGCCATCGGGAGAGGAGTGCACCATGCATATTCTGGTGGTCCATGCCATTGTCATCTTGCTAACGTACGGGCCCAGTAAAGGTATGTTTCTCTTGATTTTACCACTTTAATGAAAATTATTATCCTTTCGACTGTGTTTAGGTCGAAGGCGTTATTCCACATTTTTTTGCAAGCAAACTTAGGCCTAGTGGTTTGAACCACTGTCACATTTTCACTGTCGCAAATCGATGATTAGCACCATTATGAATTTTCACCGTTACCACTTCATATAATTGCCCCCGTTAACCACCGATTATTAGCCCGCTTTAGCATTTGATCAGATTATGATCAGGTGTCAAGCACAGCAGCATGACCGTTATCACTAAGGTCTAAATTTGCTTTTGACCTAAGTACAGTCCATATATAATGAAATTGACTTCTTCAAGGTGTATTCATATTTATATTCTTTTTTTAAATAAAGATAAACATTCCCGGGTTACGAATAACCTGACGATATTTAAAAAACTCCTACTGCCCTCATAATAAGCGGAAAATGTTGCTTGTGCAATGACAGAGGAACGGAATCCGACGCGTTTGTCCACCCAGCTACTAAGCAATTATGAATGAGTTGATCCAAAATGAATACAGAAAGACATGACACAAACAAAATAAACATAATTCTTGAGTTGGTCATGTCATGAAGAGCAGAAGGGTATATGTATAAAAGATGATGTATTAATTTGAATGAAATAAGGAGTGTGTCTCAAGACAAAGTTGTGTGGAATTTTATCCTTTCTGCCAGAGATGTGGCGGTGTGGTTTGTTACCACTGCAGATCTGTGTTAGGTGAGCACCATTTGAGATAGTTTAAAAACTGACATTATGATGGCTGCCTACTTATTAATATTCAAATTCTGAATGACTGTTTCACAATGCTGCATTTGACACGCGGTTTACGTGAAATAATAAGTATCAAAAACGCGCTAATTTGACTTCACTTTTCCCCAGCGGACCAAGACGGCGAACTGTTTGCCTGGTTCCTGTCCATCTGGTTCGGCGCCAACTCCCCCAAGGCCTACCTCATGGACACCTCGGAGGACGCGCTGCTGTTCCCTGACTGGCTGAAGCTGAAGATGGTGCGCTCCCATCAGCCCGCACTCATCCAGGCCGGCCTCAACAACCTGGACGCCCAGCAGCTGGTGCTCTTCATACAGAGCTTCGGGATCCCTGTCGATTCCATGAGGTTTGTTGCGTTGGATTGTTTTGACACCAAACTAGGCATATGTCTGAATTATATTGATTAGAATTAGATTGAATTAATAAACTGAGTGTTATTATTTTTCCTTCTTATGCCTTCTGTATGGCAAGTAAACTAACATACTAAACTATGATAAAAACACAGAAGATATATCTGTGTGCGGAAGGAAAAGAGAGATGAGTCAATAAACGCAGATATTCAGGAAAGCCAAAAGAAAATTGAGGAATTTTGTTTTTTGTATGTGATTATGTCATTTGTCACATGTCAAAAAATAATAGCCCATTATTTTATTTTCTGACTCATCTAATTTTTCCTTGGTAGATATACAGGTATGTATATCTTAGGAACAACTCTGCATTAACTCAAAACTCGATTTTATTGACTCATCGCTCTCTTCTTTTTGCACACGGATATATAGGCACATCTCCAAAATACCCTCAGATAGGAAAGATAGATATAATAATATACATTCACTTTTTGCAGCTCAGAAGAGAGGGGTATGGCGCCACTCACTTTTTCGGACTGTTGTATTGTTTACTGTTACAATTTTGGTAACTGAAATTTTCTAATAATATTGCATTTATGTTTCAGTGCCCTCCTGGAAGCGTTAGACGCCTGTCCCCTGGAGACAGTCAGCAACCTGGTGGTGGAGCGCGGCTACATGGCACAGCTGGTGGGCGTGCAGTGGCGCAGAGGCGCGCGCGGGGGGCAGACCTTCTACTCCTCGCTGGGGCTGCAGGAGCCTGTTTATCCTGAAGGTCTAGTCAAATATATAATCTTTCGTTATAATGATTCTTGACATGACAAGAATCAAGTTTATGATTCGCTTGATCATACCGTATTGTCTTCCTGGATTACTTTATTTTAGATTTTTAACGGTATTTTTACTCTTCCCAGAACCGTCGATGGTAGACGACCCCCTCCCGCCCCTGCCCGTCTTTGGGTCCTACTCGCCCGAGCAGTGGAAGACAGCCACGGAGGGCCCCTTAGCCCCCGACAGCAAGGAGCTCATGCTGGAGCAGGTGGGCCCCCTGTTTGGGACCACCTTCGTGGGCGCCACCACATACGATAAGAACATCAATGCTGGATTCACTTCGCTTCAAAAAGTAATTCTTAAGTTTTATCTTTTGGTTTTTAAGGGACTGGACAAAAAATCTGTTATCTGGGTTCCAAGTTAGGCCATTTTTTTTATTTCAGTATCAAGAGACCAATAAAACATAACTTTTTGAATGTGAAAATTTCTTATGAAGGAGTATTATCTGTAGCTTTTACTGTATTGCTATAATAAAATGGTTGTAAACATGATAATATTGTAGACTCTAGCACTGAAATAATTTTAGAAGACAATGTCGAACTCGGGAGTCTGTATACTGTAATTTGTATACAAATTTAATATTGCACTTTAAAACATCAGGACTATGAAAAATCTTGAGTATTTTGTAAATTACAAATATCAAATTTTAAATGGTTTTATTTTCAGTATGTGTCCAACGAAATAAAATGCACCAGAACCTCCACGTTCGCTGTCACCGACTGCCCGTTCATCCAGTGCATCGTCATCTACCTCGGCCTAATATTGGAGAGCCCCAAATGCTACCAGTTTGCCGATGGATTCATCAAGAAGATGCACTACTCCTGCCCCCTGATTCGCCTCCTCCTCCACTGCAAGAACACCCCCTTCGACGAGCCCCTCACCAGAGTGGCCGAGTCCCTGCTGCAGCACTATACCGACTCCAACAGTCCGCTGGTGTCCCTCTTGAAGGCCTTCTCCGAGAGGAGCAAGAGGGGCAACGGGGACAAGAACATTGCGAGGAACGATATAGAAAAGAAGATCGCGGAACAGCTGGAGGTGTTTAATAATATTCCCGGCAAAAAGATGACAAAAGATTTCTTAGTCAAAAGTAAGTTTTTTTTTAATATTTATTAGAATCTGTTTTGGCCCAAGTTTCAACATTCTTATTAGGCAATTGAAAAATATGAAAAATCAACATCTGACCTTATTCGTTGACAGTTAAATAATTTTTTCAAGGCTCATAGCTCATAATATAAATGACATTGGGAGCTGAAAACAGTTACATTGATCTTAAAATTTCATACAGAGCTGTGCAAATTTCATGACAATTGAGCTAAGAGTTTCTTTTGGTTGTTTTTGTTTCAAATGAGGAAATCCAAAAAGAATATAATGCTGATATAAGTGTAATGAGTAAGATTAAGAAAGGATCACTTAGATGATTTGGACATTCAGAACAGATAAACGGAAAAGGGAGTGTCGGGAGAAGAATATACACTAATGGAATATAGACTTTTTCTTTTACGCATTTAAGAACAAGAATGTCCATTATTATTAATTTTTAGGACCCCGATTTGCCATTGTAAAAGCAGGGCCGAGCTGTTGGTGAAAGAATTTAATTTATAAATATAAAAAACGATACACACTAAACACTTATTTAAAATTAGTACATATTATACTTTGACTGTGTTTAGGTGAAAGGCGTTATTCCATATTTTTTTGCAAGGAAATTAAGGCCTTAGTGATAACATAACGGTCATGCTGTTATGCTCATAATTTGATCAAATGCTGAAACAGGTCGAGAATCTGAGAACGGGAGCGATTATTTAAAGTGGCAACGGTAAAAAATTAATAATGATGCCAAACATCAATTTCCAACAGTGTAAAATGTTACAGTGGTTCAAACCACTAGACGTAAATTTGCTTGCAAAAAATCTGGAATAACAGCGCCTTTGACCTAAACACAGTCGAAATATAAAAGTTTACATTTTTCATTGATTTAATTTACTCCATCCAGCCCTGGAATCCTGCCCCATCAACATGCTGGAGCAAGTCGGCCGGCACCTCATTGAGATCCACGACACCAAGGTGCTGATGCAGGCCATGGTGTCCATCCTGGAGCGCCAGCAGGACGGCACCATCCGCCAGGGGCTGATCAAGACGGAGCCGGGCACGGGGACGGGGCCAGAGCCCCCGGGGCAGTTGACCCTGGCAAGCGGAGGCGATGCGGCCGGCCTCATCATCGACTGGATGGCCAACTTGCAGCCAGAACTGTTGGGAGATGACCCTAAAACACAGGTGCGTAAAATCTTTGTGTGGAACGATAGGTATTACGTCCAGCACATTAACCTCTTGACCGTTTAAATTAGCTCAGGTTTTTTAATACTACCACGCACACACACCACGACAGATTATTGAATACCTAAATATAGCATTTATCATCAACATAGAGTACTTTGAGTATTATTTAGAGATGGTCGATATTCCTGTCCCGGTCACAAGGAACCGGTTCCAAGCCGGTCACTAGAACTGTCGATATTATTTCTCCGAGAAACCGGTTATTTTTGGAACCGGTTCCTATTTTTCGCAAATAAAAATAGCAAATATCCATTTAATGCTTTTCGCCGGAAGAGTGCTTTTTGGCTAGAAATTTCCCGAAAACCAGTATGTGGCAAGAAACGAGGAACCGGTTCCACACATCCAGTGCTTTTGGTCACTTCACCTTCGATGGTATCAGAGACTAAAAGAATGAACGCTTGTCTAAATTTATCCAACTACTGTATTTAATTTGTACCATACTCATATAAAATGTATCTTATATTTGCAGATGAAACTAATGTTTAGGGCTGGTGGGGCCCAGTGGCAGGAGCTCCTGGTGGCCTTACTGGCTCACAGAGCCTCCTGGAGGACCCTACACGGGTGTCTCACTGCTCTTCTAGCAACTGACAGGTAAAAAATATGGACATTCATACAAAACATTTATTTTGTACGTACAAATATATGTATTATATAGGACCATTTATCTAAATTAACTGAAGGAAATAGAAAAATCTTACTATGTTTGGATATATTTGGAATTTGAATTAACCTCTAGTGTCCGGTGGTGCCTATAATCACCGGCCATTCATCATTATCTTTTCAGTAGTTTATATTCTTTAAAACCTGTTGTTCGCATATTTTAATGAACTGTAATCGCTTGTCATCAAAATAATCAATCCATAGAGATATTTTGTATTGCGTTAAGTTTGCTAGAAGTCGATTAATAAGTATTTGATGTTTGCTTTCGTCAGTACGGCCGAAAAAAATCGATTTTCAAAGTGACATTACTGTTTGTATTTACAGAAAAACCTCATGCAATTTTATTTTTATTTGGAAGTAAATTTATTCAGCGACTCCAAATATAAGTAGCTATTTTATAAAAACCACTTCACTCAGTATACAATTTGAAAAAAAATACATAAACACATTATCTGAGAAGATAGCATAACTGACATAAGCATCATTTAGTAAAACACAAGTGAGTTATTAAGAAATTACAGTCAGCAAGGTACGACGGAAGTTTTACCTTGCGGGAATCCAGCATTCCAAAGGTTAAACTTCTCATATTGCTAATAATATTGTGTTTCGTTGACTTTTGGGATGTCGAACCGTGCTGTATTACCTCCTCACTCTCGACCTTGCTTTTCCATGTATTTGTATGTATTTTAGTTGCCTCCTTTATTTTCGATCAAGTCTGTAATTGAATTTACGCCTAGTATTAAATCTGTTGCTTTTGGTTCCAGTGAGTGGGAAGCTACGACAGTCCTGGAGCTGATCTGGGCTCTCACCAAGAGTCCCCGGATATGGCAGGGCAGAGATAAGACCACCCCCAAGCACCATACCCCAGAAGATATTCTACGACTTTCTCATGAACAGGTTTGCAATAACAATAATCTATAGTATTAATACGCTAAGCCGTCTTCTGTACATGATTGGAAAAATTACAAGTACTAATTTTCGCTCATACGAAAAAAAGTCTGAAATTTTATTCCGATTATGCTACTTTACAATTTACTCACTATGTCTCTTTTGATGTGTGTGTAAAGACTAAACTGTTAACTAGTAACACTGAATTTATGTAGTATACTTTTGTGACAATTGTGATATAGGCGCTCGCTAATAACCTTACCTAAAATAATAAACAGATATATCTGTGCACGTTAACAAAGTGGTAGATACTGTAAGCATCGCCCTGGTGAAAAACCACCATTCAGAATCGAAACGTTGCTTGAAATAACTTTAGCCGTGTTTGGTGACCAGATCTGAATAATCAGGTACTTCCTTACTTTCCTCTTCCCACTTCAGTCTCACAACATACCCCAATTGAGGACGCCATAGTCCCACTTGCTCCAGACGGTTGGGAGCAGTTGGGACTCTTGTACGATGTTCACTATAAAAAGAAATAGTTTAAAAGCCAATATCTGCATTTGGTTCATAAAGTTAATTAGTTTAACAAAACGCTCTACACCAGGTGTTCGATCCAGAAACTGCGAATCAGTTTTGGAAAGACGTGAATGAATTTAAAATGGACTGTAAAACGATGAAATACTTGATGGAGGATTTGATATATCATGGGAAAATAATGGGAAGAAGATTTGTGTGCCAATTTGCTCACCTGTTTCCGTGCCTGCAATAAGGGCCGACCAATCTGCCCGAGCGATGATAGTTGAGTGGGGGCGAGTCCAACGTTGGCGATCCGGAAGACCCGATCTTGTGTTTCGTTGCCGGGGGTGGGGGTCATTTGTTACAGGCTGTTCAATACATTTTTATCCAGCCATACAAATAGTGCATGGCAGTAGAACAAATTGACAAGGAATGGGGTAGGGACTGGACAGAAGACATCAGGTTAAGACCTATCAAATTGTTGATTTTAGGATCCAACACCAGGGGTGGCTAAAGCGTCGACCCCATAACTATTCCTAGTCGTCCGCCTATCTGAAGCTGCGTACAGACATATTGTTTTATTTATAAACTCTTTTTATATTTGTGTAGAGAAATCATTGATGTCTGTTATTAAAACAACTGGATATTGAATTGGAATTAGTATTATGTAAGTTTTTTTAAATTGAAAGTTATTTTTGGCTTTAAATTACTACTTTTCTTATGATCACTAAACACATATGATGTTAGTAGACCGCCGCCAAAAATTTAAAAAGCAAGTCCGCCGTAGTGATCAAAAGTTTGGCCGCCCCTGCTCTATACAATAGTAATTTTATCCAAAATTTTGAAAACCGTTGAACCTAGATTGGAGTGCTAATCTCGTACATACTGGAAGAAGCCTCCCAATGCCCCAACAACGAGCAAGCCTGTCTCCGCATGGAGTCGCGCCTGCCCCTGCTGCTGGAGAGCCTGCAGGACGACCACTCCCTCATGAGCGCCATCACCAGCTTGGATCGCCGCCTGCTGCGGCCTGACGCCATTGTCACCTCCTTCATCCTGTTGCTCTACATGCGCGTGCCCAAGGTGCTGCACTTGCTCAACACCAAGGGGCGGCTGCCATTGAATGATATTGTGATGTCGGAGGCTGATGAGATGGATGCCGTCGGTAAGACACTTTTAGACTTTGTTGACATCTAGTGTGCCGGAGTGTTCTATAGGACCCGGGCAATCATCATGATCTTTTCATGAGTTTTTATTCTTTAAAACCTGTGGTTCGCGTATTTAAATGAACCGTAATCGCTTGTCAACAAAATAATCAATTCATACAGATATTTCGCATTGCAAGTTCAGTAAAATTTGAGGAATAAATATTTTAAATTTGCTTGACGGCTGAAAAAAACAGATGATTTGGTGACCAGATCTGAATAGCCAGATACTTCCCAACCTTCCTCTTCACCATCTCTTTCACCTCCCCACTGACTTCTGTCTCACAACATACCCCAATAGGGGATGCCATAGTCCCACTGGCTACAGGCGGTAGGGATCAGTTGGGACTCTTGTGCAGTATTAATTATATATATTTTATTTATTTTTAATCCCAAATCCCTTCCTATAGCTCCTCACAATGTCACCCAACCAGGTGGCAATTCAGTTCCTCAACTTCTTTGTAGTATATATAAGGGAGTTTTTGTAAGATGCCATATAAAAATAAAATAAGCATTAAATTCATTTCAACCAACAATTTGTCACCCCTCTTGAGATTTTTTTTTATTAAATAATTTTAGCATATTCGTCTTTTATAGCATTGTTTCTTACATAAAAAAAATTTTTTCAGAAACATCAACGAGTATCGTGGATAGAATATCCCACTGCATGTTCACCGCTTTGGCAGCCACCCCTCACTCTAAGGAATGGTTCAAAAGGTTTGTGGAAATATCCTATTACATTTCTTATATTATTTATTAACTTCATCATCTGATGAATCCTTTAGGCACCGTTCGATAGAATTATTTCAAATTGATACAGATTTCAAGATTATCTTCAACCACTGTCTATCCACTATTGAATTGAGACCTCCCCAAACTACTTCCATCCTTCTTTCTTCTGGTGGGTTTTAGAGTGACTTTGATACATCTTGGGCACTTCAAGTATGCATCCTGTCTTTTTTTTTACTTCTTCAATTATATTAATTATTATTTGTTCTTTATCCTTTCACTTTTTTCCAATCTATTTAGGTGATACTTAGCATGTATCTTTTCTTTTCACATATGAAAGGCAAAAGGGCTTAAGCGACACTTAAGGACACTTTTAGCGGTAAAAAATACAAAGTTAAATATGCAGTTTTAATCAGGTTTTTTTGTGCATCGAAACTTCTGACTCTTGTTTGATTCTGAAGACTTTTGTGGCCCTTCAGCCATTTAAAATATATTTACCATTTTGGAAAAGGCTTGACACAAGCATGGAACTTTTTTAGCTTTTTGTCGCTTCGGGTAACTCAGTGAGGGCGTTGAGTTACCTGAAATAACTTCTCTTTTTCAAAATCCAACCAGGTACTGAAGATTTATGAATTTTATTGTAAAACAAAAAAAACTTAAAAGTGCTCTGGTGTAAACTCCCCAAAATGGCGCTTCAGCCCTTTTGCCTTTCCGGCGACAATATGAGAATTTACATTTTTTAAATATTTATCATCAACTGTCAATTTCTTTTTCGTCTAGGATACCCGGACTGGAAGCTAGCTGCCGCTCTCTCTGCAGGCAGCACCCCCGGCTAGCCCTCCGCCAGCTAGGGCTCCTGGGCACCCTGCTGAAGGGACGTTGCCACCTCGAGTGGGGCCCCTTCCGCAACGGGGGCCACGCCGCCTATTCCACGCAGACCCTCGGCATAATGGAGATGCTGCAGCCCTCGCTGTTCTCCACCGTCTACAGGAAGAGGCTGCACATCATCCTGGATAGCTATTTCGCCTTGATAAGCAAGCACGGGTATATCAAGGACATGGGGCAGCTCATCCAGAGGTTTGCAACTCTGCTGCAGGGGTATATGGCGTTTGATGCTGTCGGGGCTAATGATTACTTCAGGGAATATCATCATGTGCTCAGGTAATAACATAAAAATTATATTTTCATGTTTAGTTTTAGTCTCAATTTGTGTAAAATTTGAGAAGTTTGAATTTTTCTCACTAACTGTGATCTAGGTTTCTGGTTTTACAGCCCACAAAAGTTACCTCGTAGACAAGTTTGAATACATACATAGTAAATTAATGTAGGCATTAAAAACCAAGGCATTTGCACTTATTACTAATAAAAAAACATTGAATATAAATAAAAAGAAAACCAACCAAAAACATTTTGTTCTGCAACATCGCAAATAGTTCACTCCTTACCACTGGTAAAAACTGACTGTTGATAATAATAATAATATTTGGTTAATTTGTATAGCGCTGTTTTTGTGAAAAATCAACTCAAGGGTGCTGTACAAATCTTAATTCATAGGCTCCATCTGATTACTACCTACATATTAACTAACTAACTAACTAACTAACCATCACGCCGTTTCTCGGGGTAGGCGAAGGACGGACCGCCATACAACTCTGTCTTGGCACACACTTCTTGCTTCATTTACATTCATACATCGTCTCATACATATTCTTCTGTTATTCTGACTCTTCACATGACCGATTCAAGTATTTGATTTACTTGATCGTGCCATCTTTCTCGGGGCGTCCTCGACTTCTTCTTCCATTCACTTTCGCATCATATATTCTTTTTCACACTCCTTTCTTCGTTCATTCGCTCTACATGCCCAAACCATCTAAGCGTCCCTTTCTTAATCCTATCCATTACGCTCATATCCTTGCATTCTTTCGGATATCCACATTTTGTAATACGGTCATACATGGTTTTTACGCACATCCGTCTCAAAGATCTCATTTCCACAGCATTCAGTCTACTTTCATCCTTCCTCTGCCAGTTCCATGCCTCACTACCATACATCAGGGTTGGTATAAGCACTCCATTGTGGACTGCTAGCTTCGCTTCTTTGGACAATTTCTTATTTGCCCCAACAGCGTTCAGTCCTCCATTAATGGAGTTTCCTGCATTCACCCTTCTTTCAATATCCTTATCAGCCTTTCCGTCTCTTGTAAACATACTTCCTAAATACACAAACTCATCCACTTGCTCCAAGTATTCATCATTCACAACTATATTGCACGCTGTTCTCGTACTCTCTCTTTCAAAACACTATCACTTTGGACTTACCCATTCATCATCAACTCATTTTGCATACATACTTGGTTCATCCTAGACACGAGACACTGTAGATCTTCCATATTGTCAGCAATCAGCACCGCATCGTCCGCATACAATAGGCAACATACTTTCACATTGTTCATTTTCGCGCCCAAGCCCACGCCTTTCAATTCTTGCATACAATTATCCATGTACAAATTGAACAACCACGGTGACATTACACAGCCTTGTTTTACACCTTTTTGTGATGTTAAACCACTTCGTAAAATCACCGTTCACTCTAACACATGCAACGCTTCCCTCTTACAAGGACGCGATTGCTTGTATAAGATTTGTGTTAACTCCGTGCATGGATAATACCTTCCACAATTTGTTCTACATATTAATACTTACATATTTATATTATGTACAGAGATAATACACAGAACTGCAGTCACTTCCTGCAGATTGTCTATGAGTTCTAATTTTATTATTTTTAATGTATACATAATGCATAACACTTTTCATATTTCAACTTTTTGTAAAATATAACCTCAAAGGGCACTTCACGAAGCTAAATTATAATACTCATGCATTCTACTTCCATCAAATTTACTAATATTTCTACGTTTACCAGCTCCCACCCTATCTTATCGTCGCTCAGCGTGGTAGGCCCCCTCCTCCGAGGGCCTGCCAGCGGGCGGGGACGCGCCCGGAGGAGAATGGGGAGAGCGCCCCACGCACCCTGGAGGCCCGCAGCCCCTTTCGGCGGACCCCTCGCCCATCACTCTGCTAAATAATGTGATTGCTTCCACGGTGGACACGGAGACAGGTGAGTTTTAATTAATACTGCTTTACATCCGACAGCCTCTGTAGTCGAGTGGTTAACACGCTCGACTACGAATCCAGAGGTCGCAGATTCAAAAACCCGGCGAAATAATTTTTTATAAAATTAATATGTTAATTTCACATTTAATTAATATAAATTGATTTATAGTATGTTTGCGGCATGTTCCTGAGTGGTAGATACTTTAAATAATGCCCTGGTGAAAGACCACAATTCAGAATCAAAACGTAGCTTGAAATAGTTTTAACTGTGTTTGGTGACCAGATTTGAATAGCCAGATACTTTCCGACCTTCCTCTTCCCTTTATCCTTCCCATCCCCATCCCCACTACCTTCAACCTCACAACATACCCTATTTAGGGATTCCATAGTCTCACCAGCTCCAGAAGGTTGGGGGCATGGCAACTAAAAAACAATCCTCTAACTATAAAAAAAACATATTTTTCAATAGATACAATAGAACACTTCATCAAATTTGCTATTTTAGTTTTCTTTCTTCAAATTCTATTAGATTTTAAAACTGCAGTATCGAAAATACAGGGACAATTAAAAAAAACCCCATTTTAAAAGTTGTCAAAATTTTCGATTGATTGTTTTCGCAGGCCTCGCAACCCTCATGAGATGTCTGGACGCCGCCAACCCGGAGTTGGCCATCGCCGCCCTGGAGAAGCTGCCCGAGTTGGTGGTGTGCATGCAGGAGCACGCCACGCAGATCCTTGAGCAAGGTGTTCCAGCTTCGAATGGGCTCCAAGATCAACACCGAGAGTTATATCGCCAAGTGCGTGCTGACGCTCAACGCGCATAGAGGATGCTGAGGTGGAAACATATATTCTGTAATACTTCTGTTCATAACACAAAGAGTCTTATGGTCGCTGTTACCAAACAAACAAAAATAACATTTATCGAAGGATTGGACAATTGCATTTAGCCAACATATTTTTAATAAACCTAGACACTGCAGGAATGGGCTGTCCATCTAATAGATTCTCCTATCTTGACAAACGGATTGCAATCTTTAGCATCAATCATTGAGCACAGAGGTTAAGTGGGAATGCTGTCCTTGTTCTACCGGTATTTCAATGGAAGATGCTCCGAGGAACTTGCGTCATTGATCCCTTCGGCACCGGTGGACTGCCAGGAAACTCGCCAAACATGCGCTCAACACTTATACACGATTGACATTCGATACATGAGAATGAGTCACCTCTACGACTCATTATTGTATTCAACAGTTCGGCTGTGGAATGATTTGCCGGTCTGTGTGTCCTTCTTTCTACAATATGGGCATCTTCAAGACACAGGTTTACTCCTTCCTTTCCTCAAAAATACCCTCCACTAGTCTTTGACATAGGCGGAGTTTATGTAAAAAAAAAACTATGGTTGTAATATGTACCAAGATGGCAATGTCCCGCTTCGATTTTCAATATGACCCCATTGGAAGAAAGTTCAGAAACATAGGCAGCCATTTTATGTAACCAGAAGATATGGCCAACAGCCCAATGACAAACCTAGGGAACTTCATTAAAGGGAGTGGCCTTCTGTAGCAAGTAGCAAGGTGGAACATGCACCAATAGCTCTAGGAAATGTGACAGGGATAAAGAAGCAATAATTCATCTATGGTGTTAATGTCCCACCTTGATGGGGAGAAGGCTCAGATATCTGGGGAGTCGTGTGGAACCAAGAGACATCTCTAAACCCTGGGAGACATTATTTTAAGGACTGGTCTACTGTATAAGATATACGGTAAACCATGACAGATAGCATAATGGGCCTGTGATAATTTTTATCGGTGACAGCGGCCTTTATTCGATTATGCAGACGGTTCTGTTGTATCTCCAATATTGGGGGATATTTTATTATAGTGGAACGAATGGAGAAAATTTGCATGTGAGAGTTATCCATTCTTCAACTGGAGTTAATTCGTCAACCTGGGATTGAAACATTTACAATTATGTACAAATAAAAAAGAAATAGTATTTTGTGTATAAAATCTTGTTTTATTACAATAAATAAATAATTATCAGCCTCCATCTATCCATGGCAGAAAGAAGGCCTCCACATAATATAATCAATATTAATACAATGGTATAAAGCGTTACAATTTGTTAGTCTATATTTTTAAAAATTATGTATTGTCTTTGTGCACACGGTAAAAAACACAGCAGAAGTTCTACCAATCCTTTGAGTCTTCCAAGTCTGCAAACATTTTATCTTTGATGGCTTGTTTGGGGTCACTTTTGATAGAACTATCAACTGCACCGGTTTGTCCAAGGAGATATTCAAGTTCTGGAAATATTAAACAGTACATACGTATTAATAAATAATCTTTCAGTTCTCAGATGGCCGAAGATGCCAAAAAGATTCCTTCTTTAGTTCAACCTTGCTATGTATGAATAATGAACTCAAGAATTCAATTGAATATGAAACCATCGTAAGATTCTGTTGGTTCCAAGGACTGCTACGGGCTAGCCATGTGGAAAGAACGTCGGATGACAGGACACCGAAAATCAATGCCAAGTGGGTGCTTCCAGTGGAAGTGGCTTTGAGGCAGATAGAGGAAAAGGACTGACTGCAGAGAAAAAGATTGGTGCAGGATGAAGAGGCTTGACGACTGGGGAAAAATTCCTAGAGACTGGAGCTGGAGGAAAACAACTGTGGAGACCAAATCCCACGCTGTGATAATAATGATAAATTGTGTTTGTGGATGTTTTTGCAACAATTAGACAAGATCTGAAGATGTGTTTATGTTGGAAATCAAGAATGTTGACAGCCTTCGTGGTCATGCGATTAAGATCCTCGGCTACGAATCCAAAGGTGGCGGCTTAAAATCCCGGCATGCGCAAATAAATTGTATTTAATAAATATGTGTAAGCTCGCATTCAATTAATATAAAATAATATATAGTATATTTGCGGCAAGTTCCAGAGTGGCAGATACTCGCAGTGTCACCCTGGTGAAAGACCACCGTTCAGAATCGAAACGTTACTTGAAATGGCTTTGGCCATGTTTGGCGACCAGATCTGAATAGCCAGGTACTTCCCCACCTTTCTCTTCCCCATCTCATTCCCCTCTCCACACCCTATAGCCTCACAAAATACCTCAATCGGGAATGTCATCGTCCCACTGGCTTCGGACAGTTAGGACTCTTGTATGGTATTTATGTATTGTTTTAAAATGTATGTGTGTTTAAAGCTCACCGTCGCAAGAGACATTGGGTCCTCTGAATTCAATAGGTCCGACGATCTGTTTTCTCAGCTCCCCCTCGTGGTACACAGAACATGCTGGGCAGGTTCTTCTCGGGGAAGTTGGGGATGCAGGTCTGCGCGATGGCTTTCAGGAACTTGGTGTAGGGGAACTTCTGACACAGCTGGGACATGTGCTGGTTCAGGAGAGCGCACAGCGGGATTCTGCAATCAAGATATTGTGGTTAGAAGACACTTGTAAGGTTAAATAATAGCGGACTTTTCTGCCTTAAATTAAACACCAGAAGATATAAAAAAAAGATTTTGTGTATGTTTGTTTAAAAATGTGAACATTATGTTGATTTTCATTGTGAACCTGTCAATTTGTAAAGTCATAGGTATAGATTCTTACAAATTGGCGATTTGATGTTACTTTTACATTGAAATTGAAAATATGATTTACAGATATCTTCTCTATTATTTTTAATTGTTACCTTCTGTTGCTGAAATTGTAGGAAAGGGAGGACGGAGTAATAGAATGAGTCAATCTAATATATTCATTGACAGTCCAAACCTAAAGCAAGCCAGGAAACTATTCAATATGATAGCAACTCAGCGAGGAATCTATTAGGAGTATTGACAGGAGACTGTCACATCAGGAGATACATGCAGCTGTTATGAGTAAAGCAACAGTAACTGTAGAAATGGGTGGGATAGGAGGGTGAAGAAACATCCATTCAAGACGCCAATATCCCACCTTCATGGGAAGAAGGCAGGAATATCTAGAGAGCCATGTTGTGGAACCAGGAGACATTGCCAAACACCTCTACACATCTACCGGTATTTCTACCTCCAACACATCTACCAGTATTTCAATGGAAGATGCTCCAAGGAACTTGCGTCATAGATCCCTTCGGCACTGGTACATAGTCGGGAAACTCGCCAAACGCGCCTCCAACATCAGTACACAGTTGACATTTTACAACTCGTTCTTATGCTCAACAGCTTGGCTGTAGAACGATTTGGTTCCCAGGTTCACTCTTTCCATTCCTCAAAAAGACAATAGGCCTAGGGCCTAAGATTCTTACAGGAGCTATGCAGACCTTCACAGAAGCAATAATAATAGCGAATCAATAATTTTCCTTTTCTCACCCTTGTTTGTAAAGGTGTATAACCACCCAGATTTCCTTTCCCGCATTATTGACTTCCTGCACATAGTCCTGACCGGAGATTTCCTGCACGGAGCCAAAGCGAGGCTTACCCGCCAGCTGCTTCATCTCTGCAATCCTCTTTCTCCTGTAGTCCAGGAGCACTGCTTCATCTTCAGAGTCTTCCAGTTCATCCAACTCATCCAAGTTGAGAGTGGCTAGTTTTTTGTGCTCTGTAAATATTTAAAAAAAAATGGCTGGTGGACAAGGTAGAACAACTGTTTGAAGAGGCATCAATAATATAAAACTGTGACAGCTTTTCTGGGAAGAACATGTAGCAAGGATGGAAGGAAGATAGAGGAAGTCGATCACCAAAGAGGCTCCTGTATAACAAGCCTGCAGGACGAAGAAGTATTGGGAGACCCAAGCTTAGGTGCTTGGACAAAGAAGCATAAGAAACTAAAGGAAGACGTCTCTTCTTCATGCTGCAGAAGACAATTATATCTTCAAAATAGTTACTGCCGACATTTGCTAGGAGATGTCCCACAAGCTCAATATTCTGTCGATCCCTTAGAAAATAATGACTCTGACTCACGAGTTTCTTGCTTCTGTTGAATTGTATCCTCGAGCATAGAAACAATGTCCTGCTCTGTGACAGCCTTCTCCTTGGCGGGAATAATACCCTTGGCGCGGAGCACATCATTCCACTCTGTGTCTTCATTGGGGTTCTAAAATATCAATACAAATTATCATTAGATTTTTAGGTAGGTACTGTTTATTTTATATAAAACACACCCATGCTCCAGGTATGGTCGCATGCATTGTGTTATTTATAGCCTTTAATAATTTATTTTTACAAAAAAAATGTGCACTACACACTCGTATTACTAAATAATTGTTTACACTTATTTATTAAATTGGATATTTTAAATTAAGGGTGTGTTGGGTAAAATGATTCATTTTGTTCTAGAACTTTAACTGAAGTAACCTAGATCATGTGATATGTAAGTTATTCTGATTATTTGTAAATAAAGAGTGCATGTTTAAATCAACAAGTACCTGCATTTTGAAGTGAGGTTTAATTCAAGCTTTAAATAAACTCAATGCTCAGACTTACTGAGTGATTTTGAGATACTTTATAAGGCAGTAACCTAATTCTGGCCGACACGAGATAGGTATTTCACCAATTTGACAGTGACAATCGAATGTTGCCATTCGGCAAAATTATGTATTTTTCGAAACGTAAATAAAGTAGTATTCTCTTCCAAAAGAATAACAAAATATTAAATTTAAGATAAAAACATGCAATAAAAGTATAAAATACATTTTTTAATTATTTTATAAATCTTAAGAATTCATGGTATGGATCTCTTTGCTCAGCATTACTTCTGTTAAAAAAAGCAGTAAGTCGGTTATTCTCTGAAAATTGAACTCGCTACCTTCGACTGCTAGCCGAGCATCCTACTTACCGGGATATCGGACATTTAGATATTAATGATAATTACGATAATATTTTAAATCAACAATTTGCGCAAATTCATTATTTGCAGTTGTTTATTCTATCAGCATAAGCGAATAGGTAGGTACTGATGAAATGAGAATATACCGTCACGAACAACGCGCGCTACGTTCAGGATGTGTTACGTCAGTTCTGGTAATTTATCATTTGTGAGAAATGGCTGAATTCGAGGGACGTAAACACGAGGAATATTCGCTAGATGAAAGCGGAGGTAAATAATTTAGTTTTCGAAGTGTTAAAATATAGTGAATAAATGTAAAATGCGTTACTGAATGTGGTGATAGTAAGACATCGTTGCGTTTCGCGTGTCGTTCGAACGCTCACATTGTATCTTTCTCTGGACTTCGACGATTTGCATTCTATTCCAACGTAAAGTTTTGCAATCTCTCGTTTGACGTGGTTTATCATTAGATTATTTATTTCTGTGTGTACGCGTGCGGAAACGTGTAATTATAAAGTCGCGAGTGAATTGTAAAAGGTTTCGCTGTGCAATGACATATTTTGTCAAATTTTCGTGAAAATCGGGAAATAACCACCTGTTCATTGTGACCTATGTAAATTAGTGAGTTATTTGTGTTAAACATAAATACAGTGGGTCAAAGTTTTTATAGTTCGTTCTCGGTACGTCGTTACTTCGTCAGGATTGTTTCTGAAATGATCATCCATTTTTATGCGTGTGTGTTTAGTACCTGCATACTAGAATTCATTGTTTTGGGAAAATGCAATAATGTTTTCTCTGAATAAACCAGTTATGCGAAAATATTCTTATTTGCCGTTAAAAGAAATTACGTACGGTGTCTAATCGAGCCAATTACACGAAACAGTAGCTATTAAATGCATGTCACGAATCTGACATTAGTCACTTGGAAGTGTCAAAATGCACAAATTGAATATCGGCTCAGATCTGTCTATTAAATTACTTTTCCCCGAAACGTTTCTTTAGTGGCTATATTGTGACCGTGTTTATCGCATTCTAGCAAAATAACACAATTCACTTTGTATAGTTTTATTAATTTTCATGAAAAATTGTTTTGAATTCCATCCTATTTGTCAAACTTCCAACATTTTATGAAACTCATAGCATTTTAAATTTTTACACGGCGATAGAGAGAATTCCACTCGGCAAAGGAATGGCGCGCGCTATTCAGATAGTGAACACGGACGGGGAGCACTCCTTCACCCTGGACGAAGAAGCCCTGACGGAGCTGATGCTGCAGGAAGACGTCAAAGACAGGAGTGTCGTCATCATATCAGTGGCCGGAGCCTTCAGAAAAGGCAAATCTTTTCTGTTGGATTTCTTCCTGCGCTACATGACCTCTAGGGTGAGTTTTCTTTTCTTATTCACTTTTGATATTGGTATAATGCTAATTACATCAACACATTTTAAACCTTTGCTAGTTTTTATGATTCCACGTCAGAGATTATTTAAGATTCTCACGACAAATAGTATTATGTTGTTTGACTTTTGTGGCATTAAGCTGTGTTGCGCTTCCCCCTCCTTGAGTCAACGTTTCAAATAGTCTCGCATTGTACATCATCAGGGCGGATGGAGGTTGGCTACACTGCATAATAACCTAAAAGTCAGACAGCATAATACCCCAGTCTAGGTTCGACAATCTGAGTATTCTGTGGCATTCATATTAAGTATTAGTGATTAACAACGATTGACCCCGCATTCCTTATGTAGGTACCTACTTGAGGGTATCATAAAACATTTTATCTACATGTTCAAAATTATCCGAATACTTTTGAAATGTGCAACGACATTTCTTCTTTTGCGTTGTAATTAAATCAATACAACAATATCAATTTGTTTATGATATAGTGCACTTTGAGTAGAACCTCGTCTTTAAGTTCTTTTGTAGTGGCTCGATGCACTGGGCATTACAACGTTTTGACTGGGTCACTCCAATCATCCTCAAAAAATTATAGCCGTTACAATTCACATTGTGTTACACACAATGAGCGTGAAAAATTGTCTGAACGTATAAATGTACATATTTGTTTTACTTTCTTAATTTTCTATTACCTAGAACAATTCTTTTAAATAAGCATACATTCACATTTTGTTATTTGTATGGGAACTTGTCTTAAAATGATAAATACCATTTTGACCCGTTTGTAGCTGAGTGGACAAACGTGTCAGGTTCTCACCCGGGCATAGTAGGTTCAATCCTCTGCTAGCTAAGCCCTCCATCATTGGACAAGCAACATTTTCCCATTATAATGGTAGAAGTAGGAGGAATTAAAATATTTTCAGGTTATTTGTATCCCGGGAATGCTTGTCTTTCTTTTAATATAAAACTATGTAAGTACTTTCAATGAAGCTGTATAAATGGAGGTTATTGATAGTCTTTGTCTCTGCTAATGCTTTTGTTCTATGGTTTAATGATTCGAAAGGATGAGCAATGTGGGAAAATATGAGATCACACCTTAAAAATAGTTTGTTTTCTTCTTATTTCTTCTCTCTGAGAATCAACTTATCATTGTTGCAATGACAATATCTGTTAGGTGACTCTTTCAAAAATTTATTTTTTTTGGTTTTAGTTCATCTTACGCATAACTAAGCGATTGAACTATTTAATGAAGATGCATCTGTCTTAGATGTATTTAGATGCACATAAATACAGTTGTCATTATCTCTCGGCGCACGTACAGGAGTGAGCATTAGATACATAACCACACACATATTTTTCTACTCACTCCGTTTAGTACTAATATTTTTTTTAACTTAACTTGTACTATTGTATTTTTTCGTTCATTATTTATTTATTTATTTATGAATTAACGGACTAAAGTCCAATTACAAAAAAATACATATAAAACACGAAATAGAAAAAAGAGCAACAAAGAAGGAATAGCATATACATTAAAATAAATGAAGCGATGACAAAAATAAGGCAAAATAAACATAAGAGAGAACATTCAAGCCGTGGTCTAGTCAAAGTTTTGGCAGAGTCGTAAAGAATGACGCTTTTATGCTGAAATGAATTATGCTTTTTGATTTACTTTGAGTTCATGTTTTACTGTTGCCCTCTTTAGATATTGGCGAATAACAGTAAAAGGAGATGATTAAAATAAATAAATAAATAACATGTGGTTTCAGAAATTTGTAATTATTTTTTGATGTTTAAAGCTTGTTGGGTATATCGCCCAACAAAAATTACCGAATAATGCAATTTATTCTACAAAATTTTCTGCTACTATCAATGTTTTGAAGATTTGATCGTCTTTAGATATGACTAGTGCAATGAGTATATGCACATATCAGTTAGTAAAAATTAAATTACCAAAATTCCTTAACTTTGTTTTACACCATTCTCTTTTGATGTTTTTGATGCAGACCGGATTACGTTTTGAATCCGGCTTCGTCAGCGCATTTTTTTAATGTTTGTCTCCGCACCAGAGTTCCAACTGCCCGGAGACAGTGGAACTATTTTATTTATTTATTTATCTTAAGTTAGATCACATCATTGTGTGTTCTAATATAAAAAATTTAATGTTAATGCAGACATGATTTTTTTTTAAACAAATTTTTCTGATGACATTTTATACACTTAAAATTAAAAAAAATATACATTTATATGTATCGGGTTACAACAAAATGAACATACAATATACCAACATTAATGGTTATGGAAAACAATTTTTCTTAATTCTTTTTTAAATTGACGAATATTGTCTATTGTAGTGATTTCTGATGGAATTTTATTAAATAGTTGGACGGCCCGGTACATGAGAGATTTCTGTGTGCTTGAGTTTTTTCCTTGTTGGCAATGTCATTAATTTTGCATTTCTCATCCCATGTCCGTGTATCTCATAATTATAATGTATCCTACCTTTAAATTCCTTGGGCATCATCCCTATAATAATTAATAACTATGGCATCCAAATTTGTGGGAGATTGTGAGGCTAAAATAAATGTAGGAGGGGAAGGTTTAAGATAGAGGTTAGGAAGTATCTAGCTATTCAGACCTGGTCACTAAACATAGCTAAAGCCAATTTAAGCAAATCTACATCTGATATAATAAAATAAATTCTGCATTGTAGTCTTTGCCAAGGCAAGGGTATCTTCCTCTCTGAAACGAGATGTAAATACATTGCGCATATATAAATTAGCTGGTAACGAACCGGAGATCTCTACGTTCAGAGTCAAGGTGGCCGGTCGGTAGCTGAGTGGACAAACTCGTCGGATTCCCACCCGGGCGTCGTGCGTTTAATTCCTCTGCTGGCTAAGTCCTCCATCATTACACAAGCAACATCTTCCGCTTCTTATGATGGCAGTAGGAGTTTTTCAAATATTGTCAGGTTATTCGTAACCCGGGAAAATTTGTTTTTTTGTTTTTGTTTTTAAAAGATAGTTTTTATCCTTGAAGTAACAATATATGGAGGGATAGCTAATTATTTTTACCCAACCTACACAAACTTGCGAAAAAACACTTTCTCCGGGTTTTTACATCGTACACCATAAGAGAGAAAGAGACAAGAAATTTAATTCCCCGCTTTTACGTAGTGACGCAATGATCGCTACTGGGCCACCGCGGGACTCCGCCCACATTTTTTATTATGGCACTAAACTTGACACAACTAAACGGTTTATTTGCTTATATGCTATATTTTTATTGATAAAAATACTGTGAAAAAAGTGGCTATACGAATAAACAAAAACATTATGTCGACATGTGCTGTGAATGGATATACAAATACCGTAGCCCCAGTCTTAGCCACGCCCTTTTCCAACTCAGTCAGTTACTTCAAGGTAAAAGCTAGTAAAAACTGACTACAGATCGATCTACAGCTATACCTCTTGTATATTATTGCTCTAAGTTCTTATCCCTTCTTCATTTTGATTGAATCTTAAGTCTACATTTCATCTCAAAAGGTATATAATCTGACTGTCCTAGACATATATTATGGAAGCCTTCAAAAGTGAAATTTCATTGCTATTGTTCTCGCATCATTCTAATTATTAGTCTCTGCATAATTCCATTATAAATGCCAAAACCTTTGTGCATTCATACACACACTGTTTACCTCGGGTAAAATGGAATGAATTCATTCGTTTACAAAGGATAATATATTTTTTTAAATGTACCCTTTACTAAATCAAAGACACTTGGCACAGGTAAAAAGTCTATATTGATTTTGGAACCCTGTTTTTCATCATCAGCACTTGATGACAGATCATTGGTGAACTCTGCCAGAGCAATAGTTTCTGGGTCTAGATGTTGTGGGGTCGAAATCAACTAACTAACTAATCATCACACCATTTCTCCGCAGGGGTAGGCAGAAAGGACGGACCGCCATATAACTCTGTCTTGGCACACACTCCTTGCTTCATTTACATTCATACATAGTCTTCTGTTATTCTGACTCTACACAAGACCTGCTTCAAGTATTTGATTTACTTGATCGTGCCATGTCTTTCTCGGGCGTTTTCGACTTCTTCTTCAATTCACTTTCGTATCAGATATTATTTTCACACTCCTTTCTTCGTTCATTCGCTCCACATGCCCAAACCATCTAAGCGTCCCTTTCTTGATCCTATTAATGTTAATATGCTATAGATTATATGTATATCTAGTTAGTAGCAAGATGGAGCATAGAAAATATGATTTGTACAGCGCCCTTGAGGTGATTTTTAACAAAAACGGCACTATGCAAATTGTCCAAATATAATTATTAAAATTCCAAATTAAATTTGTATTTGTTCACTAAATAACCATCGCGCCATTTTTTCCCGAAGAGGTGGACAAAGAGGGTGAAACGCAACACGTCTCGGTGTTGACACACTCCCTGCTTCATCCACATTCATGCTTAGATTAAAAATTGTTGATTTTCATACTGCATCAGTATTGCTTTGATGAAGCTACTATTCAAAATCGAATCCTTTCTTGGGAAGGCCAAACTTACGTTTAGTAACCAGGTCTGACTGGCCAGGTTCTTTATAATCTTCATCTGAATCTTTTCAAAACCCGAAACTTCTGATCCTAGAATCGGCACTTTTACCACTACGCCACGGAGTTTTTTTTTTTAGATTTAAAGTAGTGTCATTTTCATTAAACATAACTCGCGTTAAAAGGGAAGTAAGTCGGTTCCCCGCTATGAATATCCTCGGTAATATAATAACCTCGGCCCGTCCAACTGCCAGTCCAGTGTCCTACCCACCAGGCTGTATACCACTACGAAGCAAACCGGGTTTTTAAAGTGTGTGGGATCGCAAACCCGTCCTGGGTTTAAACCCACATCCTGTAGATATAGATATGTAGGCGATTGTGCCTCCATTGAGTATTTAATAGCGTTGTGACCGCTCCGTAAAAACTACTTCAAAGAACTACTTCTTTTGGCGGCAGTTCCCACTTCCTTCATTGTTCATTGAACAAATACTTCAACTGAAGTTGGTAGTTCCGCTCATATGTTCATTTTAGCGTTGTGACCGCTCCGTGTGAACTACTTCATTTTGGCAGTTCAAACTTCATTCGTTTAATTTCATTAAACAAATACTTCAACCAAAGTTAGATTACAAAGAACCAGTGGCGGCTCGTGAGTTTTTAGCGTGCTAGAGTGCTAAGATTGAAAAATACGACATTGTTAGTGTTGTTGTAGCCGAAAATGATTTTTTATTTTTTTTCGAGATTTTATTTTTTGTACGAAGATTTTCAGGATTTTTCAGTTTTGGTGGTGCACTGCACGGAATTCTGAAAAATCTTCATACAAAAAGTTGAAATTTCGAAAAAAAAAAAAAATTTTTTCGGCTACAACAACATTAATGAAGACGTTTTTTCAATCTTACCACTCTAGCACACTAAAAAGTCACGAGCCGCCACTGCAAAGAACCACTTTATTTTGCGGCAATTCAGTTGGGAAGTTGACTTTTGCCGATTTGCTAATTTTTGAAAAAATCACATTTCAGAACCGGTTCCAAAAAGAACTGAACAAATAACCGGTTCCTTGCCGAATAAAATTCAAATCTCTTTTTTGCGAGTTCGACTTCAATTGAAGTGTTCACTGCGAAGGTTTCATTTTAAAGAACTAGCAGTTCGTGAAGCAATCGCAAAACATTTAAGTTTTTCCCAACGCTATTAAATTTTATAATATATAATATGTTTTTCAACTCATTGCATTGCACTCAACTGATTTATCATTTTGTAATCAAAAGTCGTTTCATTATATAACTTATAGTCCGATTAGATTTGACAGAATTCAAAAACTCTCAATCTCAACTTTAATCCACATTATGAATAATATTTCTGACAATCTTCAGTGTCTTTTGTTTTTTTTTTATCGTTAATAATTTATCCCACAAATCTGAAAGGGTCACAACCTTGGAGTAACAATGTATGGAGAGATAGAGCTAATTATCTTTACGCAACCTATAAAAACTTGCGATAAATCACTTTCTCCGGGTTTTTACGTCGTACACCATGAGAGAGAAAGATACAACAAATATAATACACCGCTTCTATGTACTGTCACAATGATCTTGGGCTCCTGGGTCACCGCGGGACACCGCCCACATTTTTTTTACTATGTCACTAAACTTGACACAACTAAACGGTTTTTTAGGTTATTTGCTATATTTTTGTTGAAAACAATACTGTGAAAAAGTGGTTATACGAATAAACAAAAACATCATGTCGATATTTGCTATGAATGGATGTATAAATACCCCAACCTTAGTCTTAGCCACGCCCAGGTCCGCCGAGTCAGGTAAAAATCATAAAAAAACTGACTACACTGCCTTGGATAGATACCACTCCATATACTCTGTGTGTATATTTTAATTCTTGCATACGAATGTACTCGTATAGTACGTCATATCTGCATATTTTCTGGTAGTAAAATTAAAAGTAATTTGACTTCCACGTTTATATTTTCAGATTATTTTAAACTTCAAGATTGTGAATTTCGCGATAGAGTAAAACGTGTTATTTTTTTGCTTGTCAGATTTTATTAGTTGAATCGTGTCGTTTTTTTTTTTAATAGCCTTGGACCATTTTCCGTTTGTGTTTCGGAATAAAAATTTGTTCCGATACATTTTGCCATTTTTTTTCAAAACTAAATCACCTGATAAAAGTTTGATAATCTCAGAAAATATAAAACTATCGTTTGGAAACTGTTCATAGTTTTTTAAATTTTTATAAGGAAATTATTATAATGGTGTTGATATATTTAGTATGAAAATAATGGCACACCTTAGTAGAGTTTTTTTTAATCTAGTAAAGTTAATTTATTTGATGAAACTATTTAAATCTGGATGTACCTGTTTTTTTATTTATTTTTTATAGTGAATAAATACCGCATAAGAGTCTCAACTGCTCTTTAACCGTCTAGAGCCAGTGAGACTATGGCATCCCCATTGGGGTATGTTGTGAGGCTGAAGGTATTGGGGAGGGGAATTAGATGGTGAAGAGGAAGGTTGGGAAGTACTTGACTATTCAGAGCTGGTCACCAAACACGGCTAAAGCCATTTCGAGCAACGTTTCGATTCTGAATGGTGGTCTATCACCAGGGCGATACTTAGAGTATCTACCACTCTGGAACGTGTCGCAAATAAACTTTATATTATTTTCTACGAATTAAATGTGTTATGACACATATTAATTAAATAAAAGTTATTAGCGCACGCTGGGTATGAACCCGCGACCTTTGGATTCACAGTCGAGCGTCTTACCACTCGGCCATGGAGGCCGTCATGATTATTATCATCTGCAATTTTTTTTGTACAATATTTTTGCAATGTTTATGAGTATATTATTTTTTAAATATGTTTTAATATTTGTGTAAACGGGCGTAAATAAATAAATTCCCAAAGTAGAGTCGTTATTCCCATCTGTAAACCAATTTACTTGATTGTATCAAATTCCGACCAAAGCCAAACAAACATGCTCGCGTGCTTATAAATAAATATTATTCATCCGACTATAGATTTCACAATAACGTACTAAACTGTCCAACAGTCGAAAGCTTTCATAGGTGGTCGATAACCCGGTGGGTAAGACGCGCTCGGCTGGCACTCGGACGAATCGAGTACCACACTCACGGGAGGAGTTACTTATTATCAGTGTAAATGTCTATAAAACTTTTGTTTATTTGATTTTTTAACGTTTTTCATTGCACCCCCGAGATTTTTTATTTATTTTTTACGTTTTCCATTTCACAGAGAACCAAACAGTAATAATAATAACAGTGAACTTATATAGCGCAGTTTTGTGATATTTCACCTCAAGTGCGCTTCATACTAAATTAATTATGCTAATAAGACTAACTAACAAGGAGAAAATAATATGTATACAAATTAAAACTATCTAAAATCATGATCGTTATCATAAAGCATGGGAGAAAAGGTTCAGATATGGGTATAACAGTGCGTGTGTACATCGACAGATGAAAAAAAAAACAATTTACCAGAAGCTAAGTGTATAAAAATCCAGATGAAACGTATGAATTCATATTAACATATTTGTTAAATTAATGAAAAGAAAATTAGATTGAGGACAGTTAACATGTTGGTAAAACATTAATATTCAAGTATTATAAGTAAACGGTTCTAAAAATGCAAACAGTGTAAATACGAGTATAACAAGTAAAAAAAGAACAATAAATATTTTGTGATAACGAGTAAATGGTTTTCAGTAGAGTGTGAGGACATTGAATTTTAATGATAGAAGTAAAGAGATAACCGAAACAAGAAAATTATTAACGTTTTTAAAGAAATTATTTTTCAACAAGTTACGTTTCGTATGTAAGATTATTAAACAATTTGGTTTTTAAAACCCGTTTGAACTCTTCTAGGTTCTGTAATTTGGCAAAACAGGTTTCAAATTATCCATGGTCAAAATAGATACTCAAAAGTAACTAAAATGTCAGAGGAACTAAATTTAAACAGTTAAAACAGGTGCTAACATTAAACACATTCATGTTAATACATAAAATGAAGAACAACTTGTTACCAAAATATGTTTCTGACAAAATTATCTACAATGTCGAAATTCACAAATATTATTGTATTAACAAGGGCATGCAAAGAAATTAAACTACCAGAAGAGAATAAAGCCAACACACAAAATAGCTTACTATATAAAGGAATGAAATCTTATAATGCGCTGCCGGAAACCATCAAAATTATGCCTATCAATAAATTCATAAGAGCCTCGTAAAAACTATTTAAAATGCATATAAATCGATATAATAAATAGTATATTAGTTAAAATATTATAAAGTCAAAAAGAAAATTAAATAATTAGCTACTTCTAAACTTGAATGTACAAAGTAACTAATATAAAAAACCTGGATGAAAATATTTTTCGCCAGCGGTTTCTTATAGCTAAGTTATTTTAGATTTTTCTCATGAATACTCGTATGATTTTTCTGTAGTTTGTTGGCTGCATAAAGTAGAAACATTCCGAATAAATTCACGAGATCCGGGCGATATATATTTTCCCGAATAACACATAAATAAGCAACGAATAATATTACCCAATCGCATCCACAATCATTTAAATTGACCGTCTTCGGTGTTGCGTCCAGCTCCAGGTATAACAGATGTACCTGGACATTGATCGCTTGTTACCTTTTTGTTTTTTTTGTTTGTTTTGACCCTGACCACCGGTGGCCAAAGATCGAATTAAAAAAACCGTTACAATTCAGTGATTTTGATGTTCCGACTAAACCTATCATGCAAGATATATTGTAATCGGATTTTTAGTTGACTGTGTTTTTGCTGCATTCTATTCGGATTCCTATTAGATTCTACATTAGTGGTCGAGTGGTTAAGACGCTCGACTACGAATCCAGAGGTCGCGGGCTCAAACCCCGGCGTGCGCAAATAAATTTTATCTTGTGTTGTATCACGTTTAATTCATATAAAATAATATTTCGTCGCCGGAAAGGCACACGGGCTGAAGCGCCATTTTGGGAAGTTTACACCCGAGCATTTTCAAGTATTTTTGTTGTTTTACAATTAAAATTCATAAGTCTTCACGTACCTGGTTGGATTTTTGAAAAAATGTTAACTCAGGTAACTCAATGTTCTCGCCGAGATAACTACCTGAAGCGTCAAAAATCCAAAAGAGTCCCAAACTTGTGTCGCTTGAGTCAAGCCTTCTCCCAAATGGTAAATATATTCAAGATGGCTGAAGGGCCACAGAAGTCTTCAGAATCAAACGAGAGTCAGAACATTTGATGCAGAAAAAAAAAACTGATCAAAACTGCATATAAAACTTTTTTTTTTTACCAAAGTATCGCTTAAGCCCTTTTGCTTTTCCAACGACGATTATAGTATATTTGCGGCACGTTTTAGAGTGGTAAATACTTGAAGTATCGCCCTGGTAAAAGACCGTCATTCAGAATCGAAACCTCGCTCTAAATGGCTTTGACCGTGTTTGGTGACCAGAACTGAATAGCCAGGTACTTCCAAATCTTCCTGTTCCTACTACCTTCAGCCTCGCAACATACCCCGATCGGGGATGCCATAGTTCCACTGACTCCAGACGGTTGGGTGCAGTTGGAACTCACATAAAAAAACGTTAATTAATTTTCCTATATCATTATAGTTTTATACTCAGAGATTTTCAGCCATGCAATAATTTTGCTTCACTCTTAATGCCGCCTTTCCTTATCTCAATATTGCCATCTGGAGAACTGTACGTTCCAGCAGCACGTTTAATGCGTATCCAATTGGTACGTTTTACAGTCGCGGGGTATTATTTGTGTGTGAGATAACATCGACCAACGTTTCCCGCAGTGTGTCGCCTAACTAACTAACTAACTAACCATCACGCCGTTTCCCCGCAAGGGTAGGCAGAGAGGACGGACCGCCATACAACTCTGTCTTGGCACACACTTCTTGCTTCATTTACATTCATACATCGTCTCATACATACTCTTCTGTTATTCTGACTCTTCACACGACCCGATTCAAGTATTTGATTCACTTGATCGTGCCATGTCTTTCTCGGGCGTCCTCGACTTCTTCTTCCATTCACTTTCGCATCATATATTCTTTTCACACTCCTTTCTTCGTTCATTCGCTCTACATGCCCAAACCATCTAAGCGTCCCTTTCTTAATCCTATCCATTACGCTCACATCAGCCTTGCATTCTTTCCGGATATCCACATTTGTAATACGGTCATACATGGTTTTACCGCACATCCGTCTCAAAGATCTCATTTCCACAGCATTCAGTCTACTTTCATCCTTCCTCTGCCAGTTCCATGCCTCACTGCCATACATCAGGGTTGGTATAAGCACTCCATTGTGGACTGCTAGCTTCGCTTCTTTGGACAATTTCTTATTTGCCCCAACAGCGTTCAGTCCTCCATTAATGGAGTTTCCTGCATTCACCCTTCTTTCAATATCCTTATCAGCCTTTCCGTCTCTTGTAAACATACTTCCTAAATACACGAACTCATCCACTTGCTCCAAGTATTCATCATTCACAACTATATTGCACGCTGTTCTCGTACTCTCTCTTTCAAACACCATCACTTGCATTCATCATCAACTCATTTTGCATACATACTTGGTTCATCCTAGACACGAGAAACTGTAGATCTTCCATATTGTCAGCAATCAGCACCGCATCATCCGCATACAATAGGCAACATACTTTCACACTGTTCATTTTCGCGCCCAAGCCCACACCTTTCAATTCTTGCATACAATTATCCATGTACAAATTGAACAACCACGGTGACATTACACAGCCTTGTTTTACACCTTTTGTGATGTTAAACCACTTCGTAAAATCACCGTTCACTCTAACACATGCAACGCTTCCCTCGTACAAGGACGCGATTGCCTGTATAAGATTTGTGTTAACTCCATACATGGATAATACCTTCCACAATTTGTCCCTATCAACTCGATCATACGCCTTTTGCAAATCGACAAAAGCACAGAAAAGTTTCTGGTTTTTTGCCAAAAACTTCTCTGTAAGCATCCGCAAGTGTGTCGCCTACCTTTAGATAAATAAAATTATATTTATACGGGTACTTGCGCAAACAACATACGGATGTAACGGTATGTGTGTCCTGATATATCATTGTACCCAGTGGCATGCACAGAGTTTTTGATCAGGGTAGCCAGTGGGAAAAACAGCGGAATAATTGATAATGGAGATAGCTACCAACAGCATGTCACTGTCATTGATAAGCACTGCCTTAGACACTAACACAGATACTAACACAAACGCGCGCACAGCTCAAAGCATACATATTTTGTGTAGTCTAGTGAACATAAAATAATCTTCTCCGACGGTGGTGGCGTTTGAGCATATGTAGTTACTGCTTTTGACACGTTCAAGTGGGACGGTCGGTGGGGCGCTCGCGGCAGTGCGATTAGCTGAGCGCGTATTTGTGGAAGTGTAGATTTATTTTTTGCAATAATTTCATAATAATCCAACATTATAAAATACTTTTTTTGCGAGTACGGTAGGGTAGGCAGTGCTTATGTGCCTTTATGGAGTGCACGCCTCTGATTGTACCCACTGTACCCATTGGCCCTTACCTTGGAGTAAGAATATATATGGAAAAGGAGGTACCTTTGCGAAATAGTCAGTATTGTTGACTTTATACTGACTCGATAGAAAGAGACAAAGATATACTATAGGATGTTGGATAGCCTTAGAACAGGTATATTATGTGGCTGTCTCGCCGCCATCACATTTAGTACGCCACCAAAGTGTTACCTCGCGGTGTTGCCAGCATCGCTTGTCTGCGCATTAATCATCATCACGGCAATCGACTGTCATAACCATCACGTTGTATCTGCACTTGTGATAATAGCAACACTGTCGAAATTGGAAGCAAAAAACCATTAACCAATCACTCTGTGTGTGTGTTTTTTTTTTAGCTTTTCCGATAGGTACATATCATTATTAGTTCTCATTTAGGTCCGCTCCTCTTTTCTATATTTATAAATGATATTTCAGAAGTTATTCTGCATTCAAGGTCTCTTCTTTTTCGCGGATGACCTAAAAATATTCATTGAAATACAAACTTTAGAAGACTGCAATCGACTCTAGTCAGACATTATTAGAATTGTTAACTGTGGGTAAAAGAAATCGGATTAAGTTCAATATTTCTAAATGTTCCATTTTGTCTTTCACAAGGGCGTATCATACTTGGTTTTACCGGTATACTATGAACGACCACAGTTTAAAACGTGTTTCCACTATGAAGGATCTTGGGATCATATTTGAGGGGCTTAGAAGCAAAGGCAGCAATCTCCTTCATTTTAAATTATTTCTTGGAAAGTTGATTAAACGTATAATGCACTTTTTTTGTAAATATGTTGATAAATTTAGAGATAATTGTTTCAAATTGTTCCTAGTTTAATGTGCACTAACATTTTTGTACACTTCATTCTCCATTTCTTTATAATAATCATTCAAAAGTTGACAATGCTTCAGAACCGTTTTTGGAAATTGCTGCCTTTGCTTCTAAGCCCCTCATTTGATAGTAGGCTAACATTTCATGCTCATATCGAAATGACCTGTGGCACTTCATTGAAAATGTTGGGTTTCGTTATACGTACTGCGAAAAACTTTAGAGACAACCGGGTTCTCACAATATTATTTAATTCCTTGGTAAGAAACAGGCTGGAGAGTAGATCAGTGATTTGGAGTCCGCACGAGGAGAAGTACTCCCTCATGTTGGAGAGGGTTCAGAAGAAATTTCTCTACTTGAGGGAGTACGGTTACTACCCGTGGCTCTATCCGACTGAATTTCTCTTGGGTATGCTCGGAGACTCTACTCTATCATGGAGAGCATTAACTTTTATGTTCCCGATGGTTATCGCCGTCATCGACAGCATAGATTGTTTTATCTCCCGGCCTGCAGGACTAATTTGCCAATGGTCATGCCGGTGGGGAGGGTACTCTTGCTGTTGAATCGAATCGTTTCGGATATCGATATTTTTTGCATCAGTGAAACTGTCTTTAAGCAGCAAGTTTTATTGCTGCTTGCTTAACTTGTATTTACTATTTATCTATACTGTTTAGTTCTAAAATCTTGTCTTATATTGTATATTATATGAATTGTACTCTGTTTTTTGTACACTCCATATATATTTTTCTACATATCTTTAATAACGCTTTAAAATTTTATTTTGTAATGTTATTAAAGTGAATAAAGAAATTGAATTGAATTATGAGAATCTCTACCAGAGCCTTTTTTAAAATCGTTTTGATAGGATTTACTTGAGTAGGTGTCTGTATACGTCAATTCTTCTCAGAAGGCCGTTTATAAAGTAAAGCCGCATTCACTCTGTAACGCCCCGTCCACACGCACCGATTTAAGTCCTTCCGCCGTATTCTCTGTATGTATTTGCGTAAATATACAATGTAAACGAACTTAAAGGATGCAGCTGATGAAGCCATTTCAAGCTACGTTTCTATTCTGAATGGTGGTCTATCACCAGGGCGATAATTGAAGTATCTACCACTCTGGAACGCGCCGCAAATATACTATACATTATTTTATATTAATTAAATGTGAAATAACACATTAATTCATTATTCTTATGTTAACCCCCCCCATCGTCTCATACATACTCTTCTGTTATTCTGACTCTTCACATGACCAGATTCAAGTATTTGATTTACTTGATCGTGCCATGTCTTTCTCGGGCGTCCTCGACTTCTTCTTCCATTCACTTTCGCATCATATATTCTTTTCACACTCCCTTCTTCGTTCATTCGCTCTACATGCCCAAACCATCTAAGCGTCCCTTTCTTGATCCTATTCATTACGCTAGCATCAGCCTTGCATTCTTTCCGGATATCCGCATTTTTAATACGGTCATACATGGTTTTACGCACATACGTCTCAAAGATCTCATTTCCACAGCATTCAGTCTACTTTCATCTAATATGCTGTTATTTTTCCCTTAAATAAATTAATAAATAATTTAATTAAACGAAATTTACGTAAGCGTCCCGGGATTTAAACCCGTGACCTCTGGACTCTTAGTCTAGTGTCTTGACCACTCGACCACGGAGGCCGTTATTCGGCGGTTTTCAACTAATATCAGTAGAGTATTTGGCCAATCACCGATCAGAGCTCAACCTTGGCGAAGGTGACAGCCAATAGTACGCGGCGTAGATAGAGACAGCGCATTGTTTTTTGTTTGTTAATTAATTTATTACACTAGCTATATCTCGCGGTTCTTTGTTCGCACGCGAACATTGTTCGGGTTTCTTTGCTGCTTCGGTTACCTGCTGCACTTCGATTATTATCGCAATAACTAACTAACCATCACGCTGTTTCACCGCAAGGAGAGGCAGAGAGGAAGGACACCCACACAGCACTGTCTTGGCTCACACTCCTTGCTTCAATCACATTCATACATCGTCTCATACATACTCTTCTGTTATTCCGACTCTCAACATGGCCCGACTCGAGTATTTGATTCACTTATAGAGAGTACATAGAGTGGTACCTATTCAAGGCAGTGTAGTCAGTTTTTGATGATTTTTACCGGACTCGGCAGACTTGGGCGTGGCTAGGATTAGGGCTAGTGTATTTAAACATCCATTCATAGCACATGTCGACATAATGTTTTTGTTAATTCGTATAACCACTTTTTCCGCAGTATTTTTATCAACAAAAATATAGCATATAACCTAAAAACCGTCTAGTTGTGTCCAGTTTAAAAACATGTGAGCGGAGTCCCCAGAGATCAAGATCATCCTTACAGTACATACAAGCGGTGTGTTATTTTTGTTGTCTCTTTCTCTCTCATGGTGTACGACGTAAAAACCTAGAGAAAGTCATTTATCGCAAGTTTGTACAGGTTGGGTAAAAATAATTAGCTCTCTCTCCATACATTCTTACTCCAAGGTCGTGGCATTCCTTTCTCGGGCGTGTCCGACTTCTACCATCCAATTTAGCGTCATATATTCACCTTTCTTCGTTCATCCGTTGTATATGATCAAAACATCTAGGCGTCCCTTTCTTAATCCTATAAATTACGCTTACATCAGCCTTGCATTCTTTCCGGATATCCACATTTTTAACACGGTCATACGTGGTTTTACCGCACATACGCCTCAGCGATCGCATTTTTACAGCATTCATTCTACTTTACTCCTTCCTTTGCCAGTTCCATGCCTCACTGCCATACATCGGGGTTGGTATAAGCACTCCATTGTGGACTGCTAGTTTCGCTTCTTCGGACATTTTTTTACATTTGCGCCAGCATCGTTCAGTCCTCCATTAATGGAGTTACCTGCATTTATCCTTCTTTCAATATCCTCATCAGCTTTTCCGTCTCTCGTAAACATACTCCCTAAAAACAAAAACAAAAATCATCCACTTGCTCCAAGTATTTACCTTTCACAATTATACTGTACGCTGTGCTCGTACTCTTTCTTTCAAACACCTCACTGTCATACGTCAAATTTGGTTGGTATACGCACTACATTGTGAACTGATTTTAATAAAAACATTTTTTTAAACTTTATTCCACTATTTTTTATTTAAGACCTGACCGGTTTCACCTTATGACGGGCATCTTCAGACTGGTCAGTCAGACTGGCCAGTTTGAAGATGCCCGTCATAAGGTGAATCCGGTCAGGTCTTAAATTTAAAAAAAATAGTGGAACAAAGTAAAAAAATTGGTATTATTAAAATGGAGTTTCACCACGAATTAACAGTTTCAAAATTAGAAATAACATTGTGAACTGTTGTTAAAAGGTTCGTACCCACTTCAAGTATTGGAAGACAGCCTCCATGGTCGAGTGGTAAGACGCTCGACTACGAATCCAAAGGTCGCGGGTTCAAACCCGGCGTGCGCCAATAACTTTCATTCAATTAATATGTGTCATATCACATTTAATTCATATTAGAATAATAAAAAAGTATATTTGCGGCACGTTCCAGAGTGGTAGATACTCTAAGTATCGCCCTGGTGAAAGACCACCATTCAGAATCGAAACGTTGCTTGAAATGGCTTTGGCCGTGTTTGGTGACCAGATTTGAATATCCAGGTACTTGCCAACCTTCATCTTCCCAATCTCCTCCCCCTTCACACTACCTTCAGCCTCACAACATACTCTATTTGGGGATGCCATAGTCATACTGGTTCTAGACGGTTGGGAGCAGTTGAGACTCTTGTGCGGTATTCATATAAAAAAAAAATTAAAACATTGTAACCACTGTAAAATTATTCATAACACTTTAACTTAACATCACATTATATTCCACACACCTATTAGCCGCTCCCATAGTTTATCTGCCCCATTGTTTGACGGTGCAATGAATCCATATAAAGATTATTTTACAACGAATACATTCATTTGCCACACTTGTCTGCGACACGCTACGACTTAGAACTGGTATTTCAATGCATGGACTAGACAATTCGTAATCTAGGATGTAAGGCTGCGAATTATCGTCATTCGTGCAATTTCTTTATAGTGAATACCGCCCAAGAGTCCCAACTGATCCAAGCCGCCTGGAGCCAGTGGGACTATGACATCCCCAATTGGGGTATGTTGTGAGGTTGAAGATAGGAGGGAGGGAAAGAAGATGGGGAAGAGGAAGGTTGGGCAGTACTTGGGTATTCAGATCCGGTCACTAAACACGGCTAGCCATTTCAAGCAACGTTTCGATTCTAAATGGCGGTCTTTCACCAGGACGATACTGAGCCTATCTACCGCTCTGATATAGTTAACATTATCTAGACTTGACATAAAAAGGCTTACTTTAAATCTTAATTATGAAGCATTAAACTGTTGTTGGGGCCCTTGCACGAAACGTCGATATAAATTTTATCGACAATGTCGGGAATTTGGAATCGTTTCCGAGCCCGACTGCAGATCGCCAACGAACAAACGACAGTTCAAATCGACTAAATTAAGCGTGTTTAGTCGACGTGAGTTGTCGTTTGTTTTTTATTTTATTTTTATATTGAGTACCGCACTCCCAACGGCTCCCGACCGTCTTGAGCCAGTGAGACTATGTGTTGTGTCCCCAATGTCCCCAATTGGGGTATGTTGTGAGGCTGACGGTAGTGGGGAGAGGAAGTAGATGGGAAAGAAGAAGGTCGGGAAGTACCTGACCATTCAGATCTGGTCACAAACGGCTAAAGCCATTTCGGTAAAGCAACGTTTTGATTCTGAATGGTGGTCTTTCACCAGAGCGATACTTATATAGTTATAACTCTGCTGTTCTGCTATTCGTTGGCGATCTGCAGTCGGGCTCGGGAACGATTTCAAATTATCGACATTGTCGATAAAATCACTATCGATGTTTCGCGCTGGGGCCCCTAAAGTAGCAAAAACTCTCTAAAGGCCATCTCTGGCGTCACAAAACTTGCACAACCCCAACGTCATATCCATCGTGAGCCATTGAGCTTTTAAATATCCACTTAATTATCAGACAAGATGCTATATTGCTCATGACAAAAACCTTGTATCCCGCATCATACAAATTTTACAGAAGACGTAAAAACCTGTAAAAAATTTTTTATCGCTTTGAAAATTAACATACCACATAATTTGACAGTTAAAAAAAAATACGTCTAAAATTCTAATGTTCCCTTATCTCAGCTTCTAGTCACGGGGAAGACTATCGTAGAAATTGTGACAATCGGGAGGAACAACTAAATATATTATATACTAAACTAGTTTAATCTTGATACACACACGTTAAAAGGGGCATGATGAGTAAATCGCAAAATAGCGTAATCGGAATAAAATTTACAACTTTTTTACGTGTGAGCGAAAATTACCAGTATTGTTTTTGCAGACGTTAGCGCCCTACGCAGCGATCTAACGAATCGTGTACAGAAGACTGCTTAGCGTATTAATACTATCAGAATATAGGAAAAGTGTATTTTGAGGAATGGATGGAATACGAGGTATTGTTATGACATGAGCTATATTATGTATTTCATACTATTTAATTGTCCACTCTGGCGAAGCAGGTAGTAACTATCAGCCTTTTATATTAACTCTATTTTCAAAGCGAAATCCGCGGTATCGCAGTGTCGTGTTACACGCCCACCGAGGTCAAATAACGGACAGACAGAACATCGATAATTGTTCTCATTACAGACATACTCATTATCGTCATATTTATTTAGTCGCACCTATCGACCTTGGCTCTGAACCGCGGGCATTTAAAATGATTAATCATTGATCAGTATTTAATTACTGTATTTTATTTATTTATTTGTTATCTTAATTTTATTCTAATTTTTTTGTGTAAATGCACACTTCTACAATAGACAAATCACTTTATTTTTATATTTGCGTTTCTCTAGTTTATTTATGGACAAACTGTCAAACTTAACTAACTAACTAACTAACCATCACGCCGTTTCCCCGCAGGGGTAGGCAGAGAGGACGGACCGCCATACAACTCTGTCTTGGCACACACTTCTTGCTTCATTTACATTCATACATCGTCTCATACATACTCTTCTGTTATTCTGACTCTTCACACGACCCGATACAAGTATTTGATTTACTTGATCGTGCCATGTCTTTCTCGGGCGTCCTCGACTTCTTCTTCCATTCACTTTCGCATCATATATTCTTTTCACACTCCTTTCTTCGTTCATTCGCTCTACATGCCCAAACCATCTAAGCGTCCCTTTCTTAATCCTATCCATTACGCTCATATCAGCCTTGCATTCTTTCCGGATATTCACATTTGTAATTTATTTTTTATTTTTTGATTTATTTGATTTATTTTGTTACATACATTTAAAAATTACAGAAATAATAAAATAATGTAGACATAACAAAAAAAATCCCACATAGGCAAAAGCCAGTGCGTGGGTATACTAATTCAAATCATAGTTATAGCTCTCTATAGTTACATTTTACAGTATAAGGTACATTTCAAATTAAGTAAAAAAAAAAAAAATAATAATAATAATTAAAAAATATATATATATATATATTATTGTTATTATTATTTTTCTTTTTTTTTTTCAAATTCAAAATCACAACAGATAAGTTAGTTAATTTTTTTAGAATTTAGCACTTATAGTATGAAGAGGCTGGTATCTTTTGCTTTTATCCAGTTTTTTATTACATTTTTGTATGTATTTAAGGAAGTTGTATTTGAACACTTAAAATGTAATGAAAGTGAATTTTATTTTTTTGGGGCAATGAAGTATGCATGTCTCTGCGCAAGTCTAGTTTTGCAGAGAGGTACCTCCAGTACATTATTTATTCTGTTGCTGTAACGATTTTCATTTAAGATTCACTGTAATACGGTCATACATGGTTTTACCGCACATCCGTCTCAAAGATCTCATTTCCACAGCATTCAGTCTACTTTCAACTGTCAAACTTCATACAAAAAAACACTTTTGAAGGAGATGGGTAAGAGAAAGGTTGGGAAGTACTTGGCTATTTAGATCTGGTCACCAAACACGGCTAAAACCGTGTCAAGCAACATTTCGGTTTTGAATGGTGGTCTTTTACCAGGGCAATACTTGGAGCATCTGCCACTGAAAAACGTGCCGCAAAAATAAATGTATTATTTAATATGAGTTAAATGTATTCTGACACATATTAATTGAATAAAATTTATTTGCGCACGCCGTTTTAGAATCCGCGACCTTTGGATTCGTAGTCGAGCGTCTTACCACTCGACCACGCCGGCGATCATATTATTTCTCATTTCATTATATTTTATCACCGAACCTTCAGAGCAACATGTCCACCCCTCCTAAGTTAACTATCGTATCTTCAAAGTCCCGATTGTCGAGGAGAGCGTTTTAAGGCTTCTTTTGACCACTTTAATTCCAAATATTAACCGATTAAATCCAAATATTTTCAAATACATTAATGAAATCAAAATATTTGCTCAGACCTTGAAGTAACAATGTATGGAGAAAGAGCTAATTATTTTACCCAACCTATACAAACTTGCGATAAATCATTTTCTCCGGGTTTTTACGTCGCACACTACGAGAGAGAAAGAGACAACAAATATAATACCCCGCTTATATGTACCGTCACAATGATCTTAGGCTCCTGGGTCACCGCGGGACTCCGCCCACATTTTTTATTATGCCACTAAACTTGACGCAACTAAACGGTTTTTTAGGTTATATGCTATATTTTTGTTTATAACAATGTGAAAAAGTGGTTATACGAATAAACAAAAACATTATTTCGACATGTGCTATGAATGGATGTATAAATACCCTAACCATAGTCTTAGCCACGCCCAGGTCCGCCTTCCGAGTCTGGTAAAAATCACCAAAAACCTACTACACTGCCTTGGATGGGTACCAATCTATATAGTACTCTAAAGCTTAGACTTATTTAATCGGAATATTTGAATTTACAGTGATCAAATGAAACGCTCTCCTTAAAAATCGGGATTTTTAAGATACGATAGTTTATAGAGGAGGGGTCGAATTGTACCTTCAATATACCGAATTGACGAGCCGAGTTTAGAGCATTTACAATGTTCAAATCTTCACAATAGCAAAATAAAAATGTTTAACCAATAGTGTTTTCTTTTTTTACCTATTCTCGAACCACAATAAACGCTTGCGTAAAATCCTCGACAAATACAACACATTACAAGATTCAATATTTACGCGAAGATCGCATCGCAAACAATAATAATACTCATCGCTTTACCCTGGAACAGTTAAGCAGTTTTACCTTTCATTTTTTTCCCATTTCCGTTATACTTTAGCGGCCTCTGTCCATTGAAGGTTCAATTTTTCTTCGCACAGCCTCTGCAGCCGCTTTTCCCAGCGATCGCATTACCCCCCCCCCCTCCCCCAGCGGCTTATGCGAGATCAATGTTTCGATGTCATCTGAGACTTATCTCTAACTTCTGGAATGCCGGATTCCCGCAATATTCAACTTTCGACGTACCTTGCTGGCTGTAATTTCGTAATAACTCACTTGTGCTTTACTAAATTATGTTTTCGTCATTGTGCTATCTTCTCAGATAATGTGTTTATGCGTTTTTTTTTCAAATTGTATGTTAATGGCACAAGTTGATTTCTGAAATAGCAACTTATATTCGGAGAATTGGTTTTTTCTCCCTCATATTACTAAAAAAAGTTTCATTAAAAAATGTGAAGATTTTTCTGTCGTTTTATTGTATTTACGTGTGATTGAAAAAAAATCCTTCCAAGTTGAAATAAATTTCACTAGGTTTTCCTGTAAATAAAAACAGTAATGTCACTTTTAATATGGATTTTTTCAGCCGTACTGACGTAAGCTTCAAATATTTATTACTCAACTTGTACCGAACTTAACGCAATGCAAAATATCTCTGTTTGTTGATTATTTTGTCGACAAGCGATTGCGGTTAATTTAAATATGCGAACAACGGGTTTTAAAGGATAAAAACTCCTGAAAAGATAATGATGAATGCCCGGTGACTATAGGCACCTCCGGAACACTAGAGGTTAAAAATCACCCCTCGAATCGTCGAGTTTCTACCTAGATCCTATTGTGAGACTTATTGGTTTATTGATGTGTATTTAAATTTGGTGTAGCTTGTAGCCTTGCGTTCTAGGGAGTCAAAAACTCATAGTCTACAAAGGCAAGACAGAGTGGGATGTTGTATTCAGTGTAATTGTTTATAGAAACTTCCTTGCGAGATAGAAAGACGGATGCATGGATTAAGAGCAAGTCAAGGGTCGCCGACATTACTGTAGCAATCTTTACACTCGAGTGGGATTATTCTGGGCACGTGGCAAGATTAACAGATGACTGTTGGACTAACAAAATTATTTTACGGCGTCTTGGGAGCGAAGCTAGCTCTCCACAATGGAGTGCTTTTATATCAACCCTGATGTATGAAGGATTAAAGTTGCTCGAGTGCTGTAGAAATGAGACTCCTGAGGCGTATGTGCGGTGAAACCACGTATGATCGTGTTAAAAATGTGGATATCCGGAAAAAAATGCAAGGCGTAATGAACAGGATTAAGAAAGGGACTGTACAGATCTTATTTTCTATTATTACATATTAATTCCTAGTTTAAATAAGAAAATATACAGGAACATCCTTACCTGGCAGGTCCCATAAGATAAACACACTTATTAACTTAAATTTATTTATTTTTTTTTCCGATTTAGGGCATGGGAGCAAAATTAAAAAAAATGGTCTTTCTGAATTTGTTGTAAGTACAGGATTTGGTTAACATTTGTATATCTAAAGGTGATTCGTCGAAAGACAGATTGTGTTGAGATTTTTTTAATGAATTTAAAGATATGAGAGTCTGAAAAGGTAAATTTTCAATTTGTACCGAAATTCTGTTGGGCTCGTAATACATCTTAGTTCCGGAGGGAGTTTATTCCAAGCCTTCGGCCCCGATACTCCTGCAGCGCGATCTCCAAACTTAGTATTCGGATTCAGGGGAGTCTATGTCCAAAACGATGCCAGAAGGCTCACGGAGAAGTTGCCTGTACCCTGTACACATCTAATATTGTTGGCTGTTTTGGATATTATTAATTGATTTAGCTTCGAAACGTCCGTGAGTATCGCGTTTATTTCGGGAAGTGAGTTTGTTGTATCGAGGCCACCGAGTACCGCGGTTATTAATCGAATATTTACGGCCGTATTTATAGCAGAACAGGGCTGGTTTTGATCTCATTTTTAATGACCCACTTCATTTAAAAACCACGCCAAACGTGTGGCGGGCAACCAGCCATGTTTATCGATAAATAAATAACCCCCTTTCGAGAGAAATCAATACAAATGTCGAGAATTTCCACTATAAGACATCAAACTCTCGTGACATAGATGAAACCAAGGCCTCGTTCACAGAAGGGTTCTTTCGACGCGATTCAATTATCATCCGTTGGATCCAAAGCTGGGATGAAACACCGAGTGTGTTTTCAGCTTCAGATGAATTTTGATAATAGTGGACTGGAAACAATACCATAAACTATACTACTTGATGGAAGTGTCTAATTGTAGCTTGTGGAAAGATTATGGAATTAAGGAAAAATGGGAAACCATTCACTCACCGATGAAGTTGAAAGTTTTCGAAGTCTTCTTACACAATTGTACCATTAACGAAACGAATACACCACACTTATTTTAGTCTTCTTATTTACAAAAACACCACATTTATTTTATATTACTTACTTTCGGCACAGAGGTCGCGAGTTCAAATCCGTGCGAAGACAAAACGTATTCCTGCGGGTCTCCTGCTGTCTTCCTTCAGTTAATTAAACCGGGGGATGCGGTGTTGGCTTCCAAACGGTCCATCCAGTTATCCCAACACTCCTTTGTCCTTTAATAAAAAATGCCTCTTCTAAATCGATCTTCTATTCTTGCTACACGCATTGTCCAGCAGACATCCTTTTCTTTTATCTACCCAAAGATTCTTAAGATCTTCTGAAAAATATCCAAATGCTCTTTCACTGTATTTCACCTTCCCAACACTCCTCCATCTTGCAGGATTTTTTAAATTCGCAGCCCTTTTGACGTCACGTATGTGCTACGAATGTCTTCATTACTTACCGGTTTTTACCCGTGAAATATCACGAAATGTATCTCGACTTGCCAAGAAAAATATTAGTTGCTTTAATCCACCCATTTCACATATAGAATAAAGTCTGCTAAAATACATTATAGGTAGGTAGGAATTCGAAAATATTATTTTTTTAAAGTTGGTAAATTTCAATTAACATCAATCCGAATGTGAAAAAATTCACACTCCTACGCACCTACTTACTCACAAAGGAAATTATTTAAAGTCAATTAACACCTCCAATGTAGGCGAATTCTTTTGTTAATCACTGATTCACACGCTATTCGAGTGTTAGGGTTTCAAATTTTAAAAAATAAAATAGATTCTTACCTTCTTGTTTTTCATCCAGCTCCTACATATCCCTCCGTAATTTCGTTATTCGATTTCTTTACTCAACAACACTGTGTTCGAAAACAATTGACAATCAAGAAACAGGAGAGTTAAGTGAAAAACGTTTTTTTGTTCGTTTTTTGGTATCTCGCTTGGTCGTCGTTTAGTTGTTGTTTTTCAAGTAAAAATTCGAGTTAAGCGTTGTGATTCGTTGTGTAAGAAGAATCAAGAACTTAAACATCAACTTCATCGGTGAGTGAATTGGTTTCCTTACTTCCTTCACTCCATAATCTCTCCACATCCATAATTAGACACTTCCATCGAGTAGTATAGTTTTAAAATTCATCTGAAGCTGAAAACACATGCGGTGTTTTATCGCAGCTTCTGATCCAACACTAACTGTCCATTTAATTAATTGATTAAAAAAAATGCAGAATCTGCAATTAACAAGGTCTAACGCCGCCCACTGATGTAAGTTAAAATTTGATCGATCTCTGCTCGATTCGTTGCCAGAAAGTTTACCTATGTTCCCCCTGTCCAGAACTAAACACACTTTCATCTCCAAACAGATTATATTTATCTAAATTACCTCACGCTCGAGGAAACAAAAACATCTCGAAACAAAATGCTGCGATTTGTCTCACTTTGAAGCGGGCATTGTTTTAAAAATATTCGTAACATTTTTATATGCTTCGCTTGAGATTTCAACTGTTTTTTTTTTCAGATTCTCTTATTGCAATAATTGATAAGTGCTATGAAACAAACATTATGGCGTCTTGTATTATTATTATATATCAAAGCTCTATAAATTATGATGGCGTAGCTTTGTGTCAGGATGATTTCCGATTAATTATGTTGCAGATTGAATAAACGTTCATTAAAAAGATCTCAAAAATACAGTTATTAACCGAACAACTTAAGAGATGAACGACAGTGGTATAGTAAAAATGAATGTAGATATACATTATAATGAATCTAGTATAAATAATAGAATATAAGATAATAAAACAGATGCATGTAAATCTATAGACATAGAATAAAGTAAGGTAAACAACATGTAGGAAAGGTACATGCCTAATGTAACAAAATACAGTGAACGTATTTATTTACACCCCACACATAATAAGATAAGGTATAATCTAAAGGAGTGATATGAATACAAAGTAAGAAGTTGTGTAATAAATATTATATAAAAATACTAATAATGTGATAAACTATATATTATATAAAATGTGGTGTTTGAAAGAGAGAGTACGATAACAGCGTGCAATACAGTTGTGAATAATGAATACTTGAGCAAGTGGATGAGTTTGTGTATTTAGGAAGTACCATATGTTCTAGAGAGATGGAAGGGCAGATAAGGATATTGAAAGAAGGATGAATGCGGGAAACTCTATTAATGGAGAACTGAACGCTGTTGGCATAAATTTTAAAAAATGTCCAAAGAACCAAAGCTAGCAGTCCACAATGGAATGCTTATACCAACCCTGATGTAAGGCAGTGAGGCATGGAACAGAAAGAGGAAGGACGAAAGTATACTGAATGCTGTAGAAATGACATTCCTGAGGCGTATGTGCGTAAAACCTAGGAAGACCGTGTTAAAAATGTGGATATCCGGAAATAATGCAAGGCTGATGTAAGCTTAATGAATAGAATCAAGAAAGGGACGCTTAGGTGTTTTGGACACGTATAGCGAATAAACGAAGAAAGGAGTGTGAAAATAATAAATGGCGCGAAAATTAATGGAAGAAGAAGCCGGGGACGCCCGAGAAAGACATGGCACGATCAAGTGAATCAAATACTTGAATCGGGCCATGCGAAGAGTCAGAATAACAGAAGAGTACGTATGAGACGATGTTTAAATGTGAATGAAGTGAGGTTTGTGTGCCAAGACAGAGTTGTATGGCGGTTCGTCCCCTCTGCCTACCCCTGCGGGGAAACGGCGTGATGGTTAGTTACACCTAAAGATGTCTATGACACGGTATTAGTTTTCATGGCATGACATGATGTCACATGATATGACTAAACGTGATATGATGTGACATTAGTTTGCCGTCGACATTTTTCAGTTAAGTTTGACCAGGACTTTCAAGAATATATGAAAAATAGGAATAATTAATAATCATTAGAGACGATAGCGAAATTTCTAGTAGAGGAATACTATCTGTACCGTGAGTCATTATTTGTGATAGAATCTCGAGAGTAGAGTTCATTTTCGTAGTCATTCTATCGGTGTCATTGACTCGCCGATATAACGAATACAGCATTTTGACAGGCGACTGGTTTCACCGGTAAACTTAACCTTCAAATTTAAACAACTAATGTAAACTGACTCCATATTTTAAAACCCACAGCTGTAACGCACAGTTACATAAAAATAATAACCATTCTTTGTGAATCCTCAATTTTTGGTTGCTTTAAGTTTTGAAAAAAAACAAAATGGCTCTATCCGTGGTCACACGGTAAGACGCTCGACTACTAATTTAGAGGTTCGCGGGTTCAAACCCGGCGCGAGCTTGGAGTAACGATGTATGGAGAGAGAGCTAATTATTTTTACCCAACCTATACAAACTTGCGACAAATCACTCTTTCTCCGGGTTTTTACGTCGTACACCATGAGAGAGAAAGACCGCTTTTATGCACTGTAAGGATGATCTTGGTCTCCCGCATCTCCGGTGATTCCGCCCACATGTTTTGATATGCGACTAGACTGGACACAACTAAACGGCTTTTTAGATTATTTGCTACATTTTGTTGTTAACAATACTACGAAAAAGTGGTTATACAAATAAACAAAAACATTATGTCGACGTGTGCTATGAATGGATGTATAAATACCCTAACCCTAGTCCTAGCCACGCCCAGGTCTGCCGAGTCCGGCAAAAATCATCAAAAACTGACTACACTGCCTTAGATAGGTTACCACTCTATGTACTTTAAGGGCGCACGCAAATTATTTTTATTTAATTAGTCAAAATTTAATTCATATCAAATAATATGTAGTATATTTGCGGCACGTTCCAGAGTGGTAGATACTAGCGATGGGAAAAGCTTCACAGATTTGTGAATGCTTCACGAATTGCTAGTTCTTCAAAACGAACCCTTCACGGTAAACAGTTCAATCGAAGTAACAGATCAATCGCAGAATTCCTCGTCAGGGGGGTTGCTAGCGATAAATGTACCAAATAATAGTCATGTTTTTTTCTTAATGGTTTTATTGGGACAGCTCTCCCAACCACATAACCCACTCCTCCATGTATAATTCCAGGTATAATTTTTGCTATATAATAATATAGCAAAAATTATACCGTGTAGAAAAACTACTTCTTTCTTTCTTCAATGTGTGTGTTGATGAATTATCTATTACTAGTTTCTTGTCTATTGTTTCTAGATGACAGCTGCCCATATGTTTGAATTGTTGGCGGTATCATGCCTTAAAAGTAATGATGTTCAATAAGTATGCATAGCCTTACAGAGAACTTACAAAAAGCAAATGTAGTAATTGCAAAATTTCCAGTTTCTGTAAGAGCGATGTGAACGTTTTTCAGGGCTTGAGGTACAATTTGAATATTTCTTACTGTACACAGTTTGACAGTTTGGTTAGCAATAGGGTGAATATTGCGCAAATGACGATTCATATTACAGGCATTGCCTCCCTTTATGAATATAACTTTAGAACAAAAGTTGCATTTGGCCTGGTAAACCCCAACTTCTTTAAAATAAGCCCATATTTCACTTTTCTTTCTCGTTGAACGGCCAGCCATAATTTAAGGTAGAGATTGAAAGGTATAGGTAAAAAAGTTCAACAAAATAATTCGTTCACAATTCAAAATCACCAAAAAACACTCGTAAAAACTAGTGTCATATGTCAAAACAAGCGAAGAAATCAAAAGCAACTGTCACGTGTACGTGCGAGGGAACGGATAACTAAAAATATATTTCATTGTTTCATTCATTCATTCATACTACGAACTACAATCGAAGTAAAGAAGTAAAAGAACAATTGAATTTTAGATGATGCGATACTTCAATCGTTCGAACGAATGAAAGCCTAACATTGAAATTCGAAATAGATGCCATACATCGGGCAAGGGGAATTACCAACTTAACCACTTCAATTGAAGCATTTGTTCAATGAAAAATGAATGAAGTTGGGACTGCCGCAAAAAAGAATCGTTCTTTGAAGAGAGTCACAACGCTAGTAGATACTCTTAAGTATATCAGAATCGAAACGTTGCTTGAAAGGCTTAAGCCGTGTTTGGTGTCCAGATCTAAACAGCCATGTACTTTTCAACCATCCTCCTCCCCATCTTCTTTTTCCTCCCGCTACATTCAGCCTTATAACACACCCAGATTGTGGATCCCACAGTTCCTCTGGCTCCAGACGGTCGGGAGCAGTTAGGGCTCTTGTGCGGTAGAGTCAAATAATCGATATCGTATTGCAAGGGTTTCTTCTACGTCCAGTGCCTTACAATGAGTTCTCCACTTTAAAACTTCAAACCGCAGTGTATTTGTGCAGTTTGCCAACCACAAGCGAGAGCTTATACTAGTAATGTTAAGTATACCCTCAGAACAAGAATATATATGGAGAGAGAGCTAAATATTTTTACCCAACCTATACAAATAAACCGTGAGAGAGAAAGAGACAAGACAAGTTCTCACATAATATAGCACCACCATTCGGTATGTAAGCATGTTTTCCGTCTCCCGCGTCTCCGGCGACTCAGCCCACTGCGTTTTGTCATGCGACATAACAGGATATAACGGTTTTTTAGGTTATATCACATATCTTTTTTTATAACAATACTGTGAAAAAGTGGTTTTACAAATAAATAAAACATTAATAATAATAACCGTGAACTTATATAGCGCAGTTTTGTGATATTTGACCTGAAGTGCGCTTCATTCTAAATTAATTATGCTAATAAGACTAACTAACAAGGAGAAAATAATATGTATGCAAATTAAAACTATCTAAAATCATGATCGTTATCATAAATCATGAGAGAAAAAGGTTCAGATATGGGTATAACAGTGCATGTGTACATCAACAGATTAAAAAAAAACAATTTACCAGAAGCTAAGGGTATAAAAATTCAGATGAAACGTATGAATTCATATTAACATATTTATCAAATCAAAGAAAAAGAAATTAGATTGTGGACAGTTAATATGTTGGTACTTAAAACATTAATATCCAAATATTATAAGTAAACGATTCTAAAAATGCAAACAGTTTAAATATAACAAGTAACAAAAGAACAATAAATATTTTATGACAATGAGTATTTGGTTTTCAGTAGATAGTGAGGACATTGAGTTGTAATGATAGGAGTAAGGAGAAAACCGAAACAAAGCAAATCAGGAACGTTTTTAAAGATATTAAATATTATTAAGTTACGTTTATTAACATTAATATAAATACCCTAGCCCTTGTCCTAGCCACGCCCGAGTCATACAAAAATCGTCAATACTGTCTGCAGAAGCGCTCCCTCCTGTATATTATTGCTCTGTGAGTATACCTTATAAAGCGGCTATTTTGGGTTGCGGGTTCAATTCCCCAGGGCGTTCGGTCTCCTTGTGATTTGCTCTCGACTCGATGCGGTGCTCCGTGAGCCAGTACTTATCTTGGATTAGTATAGACTGCAGAACCTGTTGTAATAATGATTATATTATATATACGATTATATTTTTTCTTCCGAAACAGTGGCGTACTGGCGAAACTGGCGAAACAGTGGCCTGGGCGAAATGGCCAGAGACCAAAGTGTTTTTTTTTTTTTTTGGCTGGGTGGCTTTAAGGCTTCTTCTAAATTTCAGTTCGCAATGTAACTTCCATTGCGAACTATGTAGCTGTAAAATGTGCATTCAATTATCAAAAAATAGTATGAAATACATTTTTTTATTATTTCTAATTTTAAAACTGATAATTCAAACAATGTTAAAATAAACATGAATTAGATCTACCCAATTTTCCGAAAAAAAGTGATGAATGCCGCACAAGAGTCACAACTGCTTTCAGTCGTCTAGGGCCAGTGGGACTAGTGGATCTCCAATCGGAGTACGTTGTGAGGCTGAAGGTAGTGGGGAGGGGAAGGAGATGGGGAAGGGGAAGGAGATGGGGAAGGGGAAGGAGATGGGGAAGGGGAAGGTTGGGAAGTACCTGGCTATTCAGATCTGGTCACCAAATACGGCTTAAGCCATTTCAAGCAACGTTTCAATTCTGAATGGTGGTCGTTCACCAGGGCGATACTTAGAGTATCTACCACTTTAGAACGCGCCATATCAATTAAATGTGTTGATTTAACACATATTAATTAAATAAAATTTATTTGCGCACGCCGGGTTTGAATTCGCGACCTCTGGATTCGTAGTCGAGCGTCTTACCACTCGACCACGGAGACTGTCAATTCGGACTAAAGTTCGCAGGTGCTGGTTGGTTCTACACTTGAAGTAACAATATGTGGATAGAGAGCTAATTCTTTTTACCCAACCTATACAAACTTTGGATAAATCACTTTCTCCAGGTTTTTACATCGTATACACCATGAGAAAGAAAGAGACAACAAATTTTCCCGAATTATCACACCGCTTTAAAGAATTGTAAGAATGTTATTCGTGTCCCGCGTCTCCGTTGACTCCGCCCACTCGTTATGATATGCGAAATAAATTGACATAACTCAACGGTTTATTAGGTTACATGTTACATATTTTTTTGAACAATACTGTGAAAAAGTGGTTATACGAATAAACAAAAACATTATGTCGACATGTGCTATGAATGGATGTATAAATACCCTATCCCTAGTTCTAGCCACGCCCAGGTCTAGACGAGTCCGGCAAACCTTGTAAAAACTGACTACAGCTCTCTACAGAGCTCTCTTTTGTATATTATTGCTCTGTGGTTCTACACGTATCCTTTATACTTCCTTTCTTGGCTAGGTAAGGTTAGGTTAGGTTCGGAACTGCATCTATATTCACGCGGGTTTCCAAGTCATCAATCGGGGCGTTTTCCATAATATTTTTTCTATTCCGTCGTTTGATATTTGTAATCAAATATCAGCCGCCAGCATATTAACAGATTGAACTCATTTAACCTTTCCATACATAAAGTATCTACAGCTTTGGAACGTGGCTTGCCAGTGGCTCAAAAAAATTCCGGTACCCCACTGCACTATATTAAATAAGCATGGCTTCTTCTGCGTAAATGCCTACGGCACCGCAATTTAGTAAGGCTGTAAGGTAACTAACCTAACCACTATCGCCTTGTCTAGACTCTAGACTTACCAAAGGCTGGGACTAACCCGAAGTCCCTGAAGTTCTCAAGACAGGTTTCAGAGTTCTTTGATGGGATCGGATCGGTGGACTAAGTCCATTCCCCTTATGGGAAAAATTCTGTCGAAAGTGAACTCGTAGAACAACGTCAAGTTGTCGGCATAATGGGTGGCAGGCGGTGGCGTGCACAGAGTTTTAATCAGGGTAGGCACTAGAAAAATCAACTGCTTATTAATAGAGATAGGTACAAACAAACTTCACTTATTGCTATTGGATTTGTGCTGTAAAAGCACTGCCGTAGACACTAACAAAGATACTAACACAAACGAGCCACTTGAACGCGCAACAGCTCACAGCATACATATTTTGTGTAGTCTAGTGAACATAGAATAATCTTCTCTGATATTGGTATCGGCATTTGGGCATAATGTATTGCAGTGTCTCAAAATATTCCGTTTTTTCCCGATTCATTAATACATTTCATTGGGGTCAGCACCCAAAAATACACACTTTTTGGCTTTCTGATACAAGCAATACTTCTAATGACCGGTTAGTAGCCATAGACATAAAATATAAGACACGTCATATTCATACGAATCTTACGAAAAATGTAGCACCGCTAGAACCGTCTTGTTTCCCGCGTCGCCCGCTTACGAGAAGGATAGTCATTCAAAGAATATGTGTGTACCGATGAGATAGCTATATGAACGTCCCACGCTACTGTTATAATCGTTTATCGCGCCACTAGCCGTTGTTGTCTTCCTTACACTTATGTATTTCTGCATTCGCTATCTCACACATTTTCGTGAACTTTTAAACCTTGTGAAAAATTTGTATTTATTGAATTGAAATAATAAGTGATTTGTGGGTTATTATGAATGGAAACTCCATGAGATGTTTTTTACTCCCGAATAATTTTTACACCTCAAGGCATTTTTTCTCAGAAAGGTGACAGCTTGTCTCTCGAACGAATGTTTGTGTGATACTAAACGTAGTAAATCTCAGGTATGTCTCGCGGACTCGGTTTAGTGCATTCACGCGCGTTGACTCAGTAGCGTATCTATGTTATTTAATTAATCTAAGCCTTTTAGTATGTTTTCCATAGAATTGAAAAGATTATAGTTTAAAAAATTGATTTTTTACTTACCCAAGTGGTATGAAATTGTTCCGCAGGTTGTGCATCACCGTGTTAACACATACAAATACGAGTATAACAATGCAATTAATATTTATAGCCTTTCTACCGGTATTAAGAATAGTTCGATAATAATGTAGCGCTGTTTTCTCGCGGATGCCAAATATAAATTAATATTGTCTCGCGAACACCGGCAGAAGCGGCCCGGAAACTCTGGCGGCGGAAAGTTCAAACATGTCCAGGTGTATTAATAAAGCGGTTTGTTTGAAGAGCGAGGAATTTGCCAGACTTTTAGGTCAACTAGAGCGAGCTGATGATGCTTTTTTAATCTTTCTTTTAAAGTGGATATTGCACAATAGTCCCAACTGCTTTCAACCGTCTAGAGCCAGCGGGACTATGGCGTCGGGGTATGTTGTGAGGCTGAGGGTAGTGGGGAGGGGGAGAAGATGGGGAAGAGGAAGGGAAGTACCTGGCTATTCAAATCTGGTCGCCAAACACGGATAAAGCCATTTTAAGGCACCTTTTTATTCTGAATGATGGTCGAGTGGTAAGACGCTCGACTGCGAATCCAGAGGTCGCGGGTTCAATCCCGGCGTGCGCAAATAACTTTTATTGAATTAATATGGGTCATAATACATTTAATTCATATAAAATAATATATAGTGTATTTGCGGCAGGTTCCGCGGAGTGTTAGATGTTCAAGTATCGCCCTGATGAAAGACCACCTTTCAGAATCGAATCGTTGCCTGAAACGGCTTTTGTCGTGTTTGACGACCAGATTTGAATAGCCAGGTACTTTCCAACCTTCCTCTGCCCCATCTCCTCCCCCTCCCCACTACCTTCAGCCTCACAACATATCCAAATTGGGGATGCCATAGTCTCGCTGGCTCCCGACGGTTGGGAGCAGTTGGGACTCTAATGCGGTATTCCCTATAATTTATTTTTATTCAAACTTATAAAATTCAACTATCAAAATCGAGTTCTACAGAATTAACACAAAAACTGTAAATGATATGCAATGCGGATAAAACCCATTAAATTATTTGCAGATAAATTGCCACATTTCACGACAAGAAAGCCATCGATCATTATTTGGATATGCGAAAGAATGTGTTGTTACACTGTTATATTACCTATACGGACCGGCGTTTATCACAAAATAATTTCCCGCGGATGAGAATGCAAAATTGAACAAAGTAGATTATTTCCCACGCGCCTCTCCAAATTTCACTTAGTTTATTCGGCCACTTTTCAAAATACGTATATTTGATTGTTGTATCGTTGCATATGTAGTATATTTATTTATTTGGAACATTTGACAGAGTGACAACATTACATAATAAGGCAGACGACTCTTAGATCAGCAACGTCATCGGCTATCGGAAGGCTGATAGAACCCAAACGCAATCCGAATACTAAGTTTGGAGATCGCGCTGCAGGAGTATAGGGGGCCGAAGGCTTGGAATAAACTCCCTCCAGAACTAAGATGTATAACGAGCCCAACAGAGTTTCAGTCTAAACTGAAAACTTACCTTTTCAGACTCTCATTTCCTTAAATTCATTAAAATAATCTCAACATAATCAGTCTCTCGACGAATCATCTTTAGATATACAAATTTCAACCAAATCCTGTACTGTACGACAAATTCAGAGATTCTGTTTTTTAATTTCGCTCCCATGCTAAATCGAAAAAAAAAAAACATATCTATAATTTTAAGTTAATAAGTGTGTCTATCTGATAGGACCTGCCAGGTGAGTGTGTTCCTGTATATTTTCTTATTTAAACTGGAAATTAATATGTAATTATAGAAAATAAGATCTGTACAGCGCCCTTGAGGTGATTTTTTCATAAAAAAACGGCGCTATACAAATCATCCAAATATTATTATTATTATACTGACAGATGTAAAATAAAAGGTAGGTCATCAATCCATTACCAAAATGTTCACATTATGCAATTAAAAATACACTGTATTGTATTACACTAATAAAATAAAAACAATAGCAAAATAAGGAAAACAACCGTAGATAAAAATAAATATCAACACAAGTGCAAATTTAGGAAAAAAATAATCACAAGGTGATTCTAGCTATAGTTTTAGGTATTTAGATATTTTTAATGGTTATTTAATCATAGTTTTAATGCTTTTTTAAACGCCCGTAAGTTAATTTTTCTCGTTCGTAGATCAATATTTAAATTTGAAGAATTTTTCCCGGAAGCGCTTTTTCGATCTAATTTAAGATTCCGCGTGGCAATTCTTTTTTAGCTATTAATACATATTCCCCTACTTGAGCGCACGTTCAATGTTGCTTTATTTTGTCTACATTCCGTCCGATTTATTTTTAGTTTTTTTCTTGTTGTAATATTGATACAAGAAAGCAATTAGTAACTGCGTGGGCAAACGCGTCGGATTCCCCACCCGGGCGTTGAGGGTTCAATTCCTCTGCTAGTCCTCCACCATCATTACTCAAGCAACATTCTATGCTTATTATGATGGTAGAAGGAGTTTTTCAAATATTGTCTCATTTGATGGCAATCAAATGGACAATCAGTCCCATTTTGTATTTTTGGTATTTGAACGGTCCCCATTAAATGCCAATTCTTGATCCGTTTCAGATTTTAATCAAGTTGTGATCCGCTGTCAAGCATAACGGTTATGCTTTTGATCGGTTAGTAGCTGAGTGAACAAACGCGTCGGATTCCCACTCGGGCGTCGTGGGTTGAATTCCTCTGCTAGCCAAGTCCTCCATCATTGATCAAGCAACATTTTCCGCTTATTATGATGGTAGTAGGAGTTTTTCAAATATTGCCAGGCTATTTATTCGTGACCCATTAACATTTCCCATCTTATTACCTTCCCCAATACCTTCAGCCTCGCGACATACCCCGTTTAGGAATGTAATAGTCCCACTGGCTCCAGACGGTTGGGAGCAGTTGGAACTCTTATGCGGTACTCGCATTCAAAAAGAAAAAGGTCCATTTATTATTATCTTCACTTTCTGTAGTTAATTAGTATCATCAAATACTTGAATCGGTTCATGTGAAGAGTCAGAATAACAGAAGGGTATGTATGAGACGATGTATGAAGCAAGGAGTGTGTGCCAAGACAGAGTTATATAACGGTCCGTCCTCTTGCCTACCCCTGCGGAGAAACGGCGTGATGGTTAGTTAGTTAGTGTAGTTATTTTTTGTTTTAATAATTTAAATTTCATAATGAAGTTGCACAACTTAGCCAGTTTTTTTGTTGTTATTTTTAGTGTTACGGAAAAACATTAAATGGGATTCTACAAATTTGACACAAAAATTATAAATAAATAATTGTGTGGGATTGCTGTTTTAAGATCCTAAGTTCTTTCCAGGAAATTGTAATTTCCCTTTCATCCATATTTGTCCTCTCGTTCCTCGATCGTAAGGTTGAAGATATAATCTACAACACAGCTAAACCTTTGGAATGCCGGATTCCGCTAAGGTATCTACGAGTATTATATTCCTAGGTATATTCCGTCGTACCTTGCTGACTATATATTCGTAATAACTCACTTGCGTTTTACAAAATGACGTTTTTGTCAATTATGCTATCTTCTCAGATAATGCGTTTGTGCGGTTTTTTTTTTTCAAATTGTATGTCAATGGCGTAAGCGGTTTTTCTGGAATAGCTATTTATATTCGAAATATTTTGTATCTTTCTCCCTCATGTCACTAAAAAAGTTTGATCAAGAAATGTGAATATTTTTTGTCGTTTTATTGTATTTTCGTGTGGCTGAATACATCTCCTACCAAATTTAAATAAAATTGCATGAGATTTTCCTGTAGATACAAACAGTAATGTCAGTTTGAAAATCTATTTGTTTCAGACGTAAGATTTGAAGAAAGTTATAAAATCTTGTCTTATATTGTATATTATATGCATTGTACTCTGTTTTTTGTTTACTCCATATATATATTTTTACATATCTTTAATAACGCCTTAAAATTTTATTTTGTAATGTTATTAAAATGAATAAAGTAATTGATTTGAATTGAATTGAAAGACCCCACGGGAAGAACATGTTAACTAACATCTTTGTCAAAAATGAGTTAGTATTCTCACTAAACTAAATCTGGTACACTCTTTCCAAAGCACACACTTTCAGATCATGAAATTGGCACAAACATGGAGAATCAAAGAGTTGAACGTGTTAAGTGCAAATTTTGTTATGGCTGAAATATGTGTTTTGATGGCAAGAACATGTTATCTACAATAATAACTATAAAATTGCATCGCAGAAATGCATCAAAATGCAAAATTATATATTATATTTAGTACGTTAGTTATAACATTCATGAACAAAAGTTATCTATTAAATATCTCAGAATGACTCGACAGTTTGTTAACAGGTTCTTACCGTGGGGTTTTAATTTGTTACTTGACTTGTACCGAACTTAACGCAATGCAAAATATCTCTATGGATTGATTATTTTGTTGACAAGCGATTATGGTTTATTTAAATATGCGGACAACAGGTTTTAAAGGACAAAAACTCGTAAAAAGATAATGATGAATGCCCGGGTCCTATAGGACACTCCGGCACACTAGAGGTTAATCTCTCTCGCCTCGTCTGTTAATCTTTCGTTTAAATCATTTCTAGGTTATTTCCACTTGAATGAGTATGACATTAAATTTTCACGGGTTTATTCTTGACATGATTAAATCGCCGGCTCAACCTTGAACCTTATCAGATTTAAAGCAGTATCAGAAAGAAAAACGTTTCACGTGACTGGATCGGCGGAAAAGTGTGTCAATAATAACTATTTTCATGTCAAATATTTTGCAGGTAATTTTCATTATTGTGCAACTATTTGATGGCCTCCACGGTCGAGTGGTAAGACGCTCGACCACGAATCCAAAGGTCGCGGGGTTCAAACCCGGCGTGCGCAAATAACTTTTATTTGATTAATATGTGTCATAACACATTTAATTCATATGAAACATATGAAATAATAAAAAGTGTGCTTGCGGCACGTTCCAAAGTGGTAGATACTCTAATATTATCGCCCTGGTGAAAGACCACCATTCAGAATCGAAACTTTGTTTGAAATGGCTTTTAGCCGTGTTTGGTGACCAGATCTGAATAGCCAGGTGCTTCCCAACCTTCCTCTTCCCCATCTCCTTCCCCTCCCCACTACCTTCAGCCTCACAACATACCCCGATCGAGGATGCTATAGTGTCAGTGGCTCTAGACGGTTGGGAGCAGTTGACACTCTTCTGCGGTATTCACTAGAGTTGTGGCCGCTTTGAAAGAACTACTTCAAATAACTACTTCTTTTGGCACTAGTTCCCACTTCCTTCATTGTTCATTGAAAAAATACCTCAAATGAAGTTGGTAGTTCATTTAAGCGTTCTGACTGCTCCGTGTGAACTATTTCATTTTGCGGCAGTTTAAACTTCATTCATTTAATTTAACAGATACTTCAATGGAGGTTAGATTACAAAGAAATACTTCAATTTGCAGTAGTTCAGTTGTGAAGTTGAATTTTAAAGCCTAGTACGCGTTTTTCGGTGAGGAACCAGTTCCAGCTCTTTTCGTTTTCAAATCCCTACCGACTAGTACTTTATATTTTGGCAAAGAACCGGTTCCAGTTCTTTTCACTTTCAAATCTCTACCGACTAGTACTTTTGTCGATTTGCTAGTACTTTTCGAAAAAATATCGAGGAACCGGTTCCAAAATAAAACTGAACAAATAACCGGATAATTCAGATCTCTGTTTTGCTAGTTTGACTTCAATTGAAGTGTTCACTGCGAAGGGTTCATTTTAAAGAACTAGCAATTCGTGAAGCATTCACAAAACATTGAAGTTTTTCCCAACGCCTAGTATTCACTATAAAAAAACAATGATTATCGCAAACCACGTAATGGCACTAGATACAGCGCGCCTCACTATTTGAATGGCTCGACTTTTTATCGTAATTTCCAATTACGAGCTAGTCAGACTTATTTAAATGGAAGCGATTAAAATGGTCCATCTGGAGGCTGCTAGACATATTTGTGTTTTCTATAATTAAACTTTTTTCTGATATCATAAATGACTTGCAAGAGGAGGTCTCCTCTCGTGGTCTGATTTTGTGAAGCCAGCAACTCTGAAACTACCTGATGGTATGTGGTGAAGTTTTGCTACCACAAAATGTATGAAAAAGTAACCATAATAATATTAATTAGAAATAACAGAAATATCACCTCAAGGGCGCTTTACAGCATAATTAACATAGTATCAAAAGTAAGACTTAATATTAACTTATCCATAATACTTATAACTAGTGACTTACAACTAACATATTAACAATAACACTCGGAGAAACAATGTATGAAAAGAGAGCTAATTATTTTTACCCAACCGATACAAACTTGCGATAAATCACTTTCTCCGGGTTTTTACGTCGTTGAGAGAGAAAGAGACCACAAATATAATACTCCGCTTCTACGTACTGTCACAATGATCTTGGGCTCCTGGGTCACCGCGGGACTTCGCTCACATTTTTTATTATGTCACTAAACTTGACACAACTAAACGGTTTTTTAGGTTAGATGCTATATTTTTTTGATATCAATACTGTGAAAAAGTGGTTATACGAATAAACAAACCATTATGTCGATATGTGATATGAATGGATGTATAAATGTCCTAGCCTTGGTCTTAGCCACGCCCAGTTCCGCCGAGTCAGGTAAAAGTCATCAAAAACTGACTACACTGCCTTGGATTGATACCACTCTATATACTCTAAGCATTAACACAAACCACTAATGCTAAAATACGATAATATGTAAACCACTGATAATGCTAAAATATGATAATATGTATACCAACATAACAACAACAAAAAAAATCGATAATCGAATGTACACAGCCCGCGAAAATTCAAAATTCACCTTTTCTTTTGAACAGGCCTCGTATACTAGCGTTGTGACCGCTCCGTGTGAACTACTACAAAGAACTACTTCATTTTGCGGCAGTTCAAACTTCATTTATTTTTCATTGAACAAATACTTCAATTGAAGTTAGACTACAAAGAACTACTTTATTTTGCGGCAGTTGAGTTGCGAAGTTGAACTTTAAAGCCCACAAAGAAGTACTTCAATTGAAGTTCAACTACAAAGATATTTGGCGAAGAACTTTTGTCGATTTGCTACTACTTTTCGAAAAAAACATCAGGAACCCGTTCCAAAAAGAACTGGATAAATAAACGGTTCCTCGCCGGTCACTGGTAACTGGAACCGCAGGTACGCCCAATTCTGATATCGACCATCTCTAATTTCAAATCTCTCTTTGGCGGGTTCGACTTCAATTGAAGTGTTCACTGCTAAGGGTTAATTTTAAAGAACTAGCAGTTCGTGAAGCATTCATAAAACATTTAAGTTTTTCACAACGCTATTGTATACATATGAACACATTTGTTAAAGCAGAGAAAAGGAAATAATATTGAAGACATCAATAACATCAATAAAGCATGTAAGGTAACGATTTTAAAAATCAGTATAAAAACATGGGCATGTAGAGTGAACGAACGAAAAAAGGAGTATGAAAAGAATATATGACGCGAAAGTGAATGGAAGAAGAAGTCGGGGACTAGGGTATTCTTACTCCAAGGTTTTAGCGGATGTTTGTTGTGGAGATGACCGTAGGTACAGCAGGCTAGCCGGCTGGCGGGCTCGGCTCCACCGTGCCCACGCCGGTGACAGCGGAGCGGACCGAGGCCGGCCCTGAATCGTGACAATGCTCGGTGACCAGCGCTGTTGGTCGCAGTCAAGGTTTGTTTAGCCCGCGGCGAGCCGTCGGCCGTCCACCGCTAATGGCCGGTGCGCGCCTGGCCGCGAAGAGAGCAGCGGCGCTGGCGCGAGCCGGTTACATCACCGCCTCCGGTGATCTCTCGCTGTCCAGAAACAAACAACGCGTCGTCAACGTATGGCCCGGGGTGTCATCGTGTCATGAGGCATGCGGCATTGTTGTTGATAAATCAAAACCTCGCCTTTTTCAGACAGATTGTATATGTTTCCCAGCTGCTTCTAAAGCTGCTTTTTGCAATTATTTCGGATGCCATATTTTTTTATAGTGAATACCACACAAGTGTCCCAACTGCTCCCAACCGTCTAGAACCAGTGAGACTATGGCATCACCAATTGGGGTATGTCGTGACGCTGAAGGTAGTGGGAAGGGGCTATTCAGATCTGGTCACTAAACACGGCTAAATGCCACTTCAAGCAACGTTTCGACTCTGAATGGTGGTCTTTCACCAGGGCGATACTAAGAGTATCTACCACTCTGGAACGTGCCGCAAATATACTTTTTTTATTATTTTTATACGAATTAAATGTGTTATGACACATATTAATTAAATTAAAGTTATTGGCGCACGCCGGGTTTGAACCCGCGACCTTTGGATTCGTAGTCGAGCGTCTTACCACTCGACCATGGAGGCCGTCATTATGTTGACAGTAGGAATTTTTCAAACACTGTCTGGTTAATCGTAATTCGGGAATGTTTGTCTTTCTTTTAAAAATGAAACTGAAATTTATGAATATTTTTGATAATCAGATAAAGAAAGATTTAAAATAAGATTGTTAAAGTCACTTATTCCTAGAAAGAAATAGGTGTGTTAGATTTTGAGATTTTAATGTTATTCTGATAAATTAAGTTTTAAGTTATTTAACTGTTTTTCTTTAATAAATTTCTATAATTGTCTTCCTTTCAATAGTCGACCAGTATATTCTACCGCTAATCTTCCAACATTCACCTTGATTTCTTATCTCTTGTAAATTTTAATCTCGACTACACCTGTATCATTGGTATCGGCCCGTATGCAAGTTGCAACAAAAATTATTACACATTTGAACACAGTGTAATTATTCAGATATCTGTTAAAGGTGCTCGATATCAGAATCGAATGTATCTGCGGTTCCAGTTACCGGTGACCGGCGAGGAACCGGTTTTTTATCCAGTTCTTTTTGGAACCGGTTCCTGGTTCCACGAAGGAGATTTTTATATTCAAATCAAAAAGTACTAGCAAATCATCAAAAAATCCTCCGAAAAAAGCATTAGTCGGTAGAGATTTGAAATCGAAAGGTACTAGCAAATCGTCAAAAATTCCTCCCCAAAAGAAGTACTAGCAAATCATCAAAAAACTAGTTCCACGGACAAATGATATCGATTTTTATTTGCCAAAAAAAGTAACCGGTTCCTCAGAGAAATAATATCGACGGTTCCAGTGACCGGCTTGGAACCGGTTCCTTTTAACCGGGACAGGAATATCGACCATCTCTACCATCTGTGTGTGTTCTTTGTTGCGTGGCATTTACTTCGCGGCACTAAACTGAGTGACGTCATGCAACTGAGGTGTCCTTGGCTGGACATTGTTAATAATTCACAGGGAATCTGCAGTCTGTCATTAAACCATTCTCCGAAATATGAGTGTAGGACAGACGCCGGTTAATGTATTCACCGGTTTATAGAATCATGGCGTGGCGTTCCGTTCTACCAATATCGAGCAGATTAAAGCGACTGATTTTAATAAACCAGTGAATAAACTTACCGGCACCTACCGTACATTAATATTTTGATTGATGGATAGCAAAATATATAATAGCGGAAAGAATGCAAGGCTGATGTGAGCGTAATGAATAGGATCAAGATAGGGACGCTTAGATGGTTTGGGCATGTATAGCGAATGAAAGAAGAAAGGAGTGTGAAAAGAATATATGATGCGAATATAAATGTAAGAAGAAGTCGAGGACGCCCGAGAAAGACATGGCACGATCAAGCAAATCAAATACTTGAATCGGGTCATGTGAAGAGTCAGAATAACAAAATATGTATGAGACGATGTATGAATGTGAATGAAGCAAGTAGTGTGTGCCAAGACAGAGTTATATGGCGGTCCGTCCTCTCTGCCTACCCCTGCGGCAAACGGCGTGATGGTTAGTTAGTTAGTTAGCAAAATTTCACGACGATGGACGGACCGCACTGTTTGTGAATTTTTCCACAGATAAACAAACGAATTATTTGTATTTTCTTATATTTCATTTATAGTAAGGATTAAAAATAGTCACTGCCCGATTACGCCGGATTATTATCATTATTTTAAATATATTTTTCTACTAAGCAATCTAATGTGGAATGTGGAATATGGAACGAACATCGTATTTATATCTTATTTTTTGTCAGTTAAATTGATATTTCAACTTCTTTGCTTGTGATGGAAATGACCTTGCGATCTGAAATAGTTGCGTAGAGCTAGTCATTCCAGATATACAAGAGTGTGCACATTTCATAATAATAATAATAATAATATTTGGATAATTTGTATAGCGCCGTTTTTGTGAAAAATCACCTCAAGGGCGCTGTACAAATCTTAAATTCTACTTAATGTTAATTCTTAGTTTATATAAATATACAGCAACATACTTGACGCCAGAACTCACCGCTAGAGAGTTTCGCCGCTTCAGAAAAACGAACAGATACCTACGTTGTAGTGCATTTTCGGATAGTATAGTCACCGCTTTATCTGGTCAAAAACAGTCGAAACAAACGCGATCACATTAACCGGCCCTCACCGTACGCGTGCGCGCTGCACCGTCATCTAGTCTAGAGTGAGCGAAATATTACGAAATGTTGAACTCTGAACTTTCCGCCTCGAATGAGAACATCATTGCCAAAAAAAACACTTTGCCAGTATTTAACATTTAGCCTAGTTAGTGTGTATAAAAAAGGAAGAATATTAATATTACGTATATAAGGAGATGAGTGTTTTATGACGTCAGAGGCTACAATGACAGGGCACTTACTGTAAAAATATGGTTTTAAACTTGTAGTTAGAATATACATGGAGAGAAAGCTAAATATTTTTACCCAACCAATACAAATTTGCGACAAATCACTTGGTCACTTGGGTTTGTACGTCTAAAACCACGAGAGAGAAAGAGACAAGACAAATTCTCACATAATATAGCACCACCCTTGGAGTAACACTATATGAAGAGAGAGCTAATTATTTTTACCCAACCTATATAGATTTGGGATAAATCACTTTCTCCGGGTTTTTACGTCGTACACCATGAGAAATAAAAAGACGACAAATTTTCCCAAATTATCACACCGCTTTAAAGTATTGCTAGAATGTTCTTCGTGTCCCGCGTCTCCGTCGACTCCGCCCACACATTTCGATGTGCGAGATAAATTGACATAACGACGGTTTTTTAGGTTATATGCTATATTTTTGTTCACAACAATACTGTGAAAAAGTGGTTATACGAATAAACAAAAGCATTATGTCGGCATGTGCTATGAAGGGATGTATAAATACCCTAGCCCTAGTCCTGGCCACGTCAGAGTCAACCAAAAATTATCAATACTGACTACAGAAGCGCTCCCTCCTGTATGTTATTGCTCTGAGATGTAGATCTCCACGCTCCTGCATGTTAGCCTAATTACCCGCCTGCCGACATCCCTTGTGCAACTGCAAACGAACAAGAAGTCAATCAATCCCCTATTAAAATGTGACTTGCCCACCCGACCGCGCGGCGTATGGGAAAGTCCTTTGACATGCACATGTCAAAAGAATAAGACGCGGCCCTCGAGCAATCTCCTAGTCGACACAAATCGGGAATTCGCGGTTCACGGACCTCTGACAGTAACGCTAAGGTCTAGCCGAGTCCGGCAAAATCATAAAAACGGACTACAGCAGCGCTCTCTCTTGTATATTATTGCTCTGAGGCACCACCATTCGGTATGTAAGCATGTTCTCCGTCTCCCGCGTCTCCGGCGACTCCGCCCACTAAGTTTTGTTTTGCGACACAACAGGACATAACTCAACGGTGCTTTCGTTTTTTTTTCCGTACAACATCGCTTGTTACGCGGTATTGCACGGAGATTAGGGCGAGAAAGAGGCGATTATTCATATGGTCAAATTGAACCATTTTTGAAAATGTCTTCATTAGAAAAGCGCAGGAAAGACTTTGATTTAATTTTCATTTACAAAATTATTAATTGTTTTATCGACTCACCTTCTCTGTTGCAACTTATCCAGTTCAACATTCCTTGCCGTAGACTCAGAAAAAATGAATTGCTGTTTCTCAACCATCACTATACTAATTATGGGTATAATTATCCAATGTCCAGAATGTCAAGACTTGTTAACTCAAGCCATGGTCTAAATTTTTGGTAGCAGTCTAGATGATTTTTGTCATTCTTTACGACTCTACCAAAACTTTGACTAGACCATGGCTTGAATGTTCTCTCTTATGTTTATTTTGTCCTATTTTTGTCATCGCTTTATTTAATTTATTTCATTATGTATGTGCTACTCTTTCTCTGTTGCCCTTTTTTCCATTTCGTGTTTTGTCTTTTTTAAATAAATAAATATCCTATATTTTTGTATATAACAATACTGTGAAAAAGTGGTTATACAAATAAACATATAGTGAATTTTTTGCCGCCTTTCTAACAGTAGTTGGCGGTGTAATGGTCAGCATACTTGTCTTCTATGCAGTTGATCTAGGTTAATGTTTGAATATATTTTATATTCTATCTGAAAAGAAGGATGCAAACATTCACAGCTCCTACAATTTTAATATTCCGTAATTTTTCACGAGTCTGCGCTAGTAGTACTTATACTGTATTTATAAATTTGTTTGTGCTTTCACTGGGTTTTGAACCCTCGACCTCTGGGCCCGAAGCCAAGTGCGTGCTACCTGTCTGACTGCATTACTGAGTGTGACCGTCCCGTGCCACGTAATTCCTCCGACAACGGCGACAACACATCGAGAGGCCGCGCTGTGAATTTGTAATCATTTATCTACTTATAATTTTTCGCATTGCTTCTGGACTGAATTACCTGGCAGGGCCGGTTCCAGAACGGCGCGATAGCAGTTGCGCACCGGGCGCATTCACTGAAGGGCGTCAAAATATTCTATAAAAAAATAGTAAAAGCTTTACTATATAGCGGAAAACCTGAGTGTCTTACTTAAAAAAAACTCTAACGGCGAACTCTGCCGTACTGAAATTTGAATAGTTTTTGTTCATGATTAACTGCTCCCAACCGTTTAGAGCCGGTGGGACTATGGTATCTCCAATTGGGTTATGTTGTGGGGCTGAAAGTAGTGGAGAGAGAGAGGAGATAGGGAAGAGGAAGGTTAGTAAATACTTTGCTTCTTAGATCTGGTCAGCAAACACGGCTAAAGTCATTTCAAGCGACGTTTCGATTCTGAATGGTGGTCTTTCACCAGGGCGATACTATGAGTATCACCACTATGAGCCCATAAGCAGTAATGCTATATCTTTCCTCGAACTAATAATAATATTACTTGGCTAATTTATATAGCGCCATTTTTGTGAAACATCACCTCAAGGTAGCTTTACAAAACTTAAAAGCTATGGCTTAATTTACCATAGAATTATCTAATTACCTACGCTACGCACTAAGCTAAAGTAAAGTAGCTTTATCACTGTAAGTTTTGTCAAAGTTTTTGAATTTTGCAATTTTGTCATTATATAGCGACATTGCCAAGCTGTCACAAAGGTTTAGCAACATCCCTAGAAGCCTGTAGATATTACCAGTATCGCCCCGGCAAACGATCGCGATTCAGGATTGAAACTTTGCCCAGCGCGGCTTTGGTTATATTCTGTGACCAGATCTAGCGGTTATTTCTTTATCATTTTCTCCTCCTAATTTTCTTCTGCATCACGACTTTGTCTCGCTGACTCTTCGAATAGTTCAAACCGTTTGGTGAAATCGGAAAAAATCTCACATTGCAACCTTACATGAATTAAATAATGTAGATACGTTACTGAAACAACGCGCGTGAATATACTAAACCGAGTCCGAGAGATATACTTGAGATTTACTGCGTGTAGTATCACACAAACATTCGTTCGACAGACAAGCTGTCACTGGAAAACGGGAGCTCTTCAACCGAAATAATGTGAGATAGCGAATGCAGATATACATAGGTTCTTATATAGATACATATTCATAGGTTTGACGGCCTCCATGGTCGAGTGGTAAGACGCTCGACTACGAACCCAAAGGTCGCGGGTTGAAACCCGGCGTGCGCCAATAACTTTTATTTAATTAATATGTGTCATAACACATTTAATTCAGACAAAAATAATAAAAAGTATATTTGCAGCACATTCCAGAGTGGTAGATACTCTAAGTATCACCCTGGTGAAAAACCACCATTAAGAATTGAAACGTTGCTTGAAATGGCTTTAGCCGTCTTTGGTGACCAGATCTGAATAGCCAGGTACTTCCTCAACCTTCCTCTTCCCCATCTCCTTCCCCTCCCCACTACCTTCAGCCTCACAACATACCCTATTTCGGGATGCCATAGTCTCACTGGCTCTAGACGGTTGGGAGTAGTTGAGACTCTTGTGCGGTATTCATATTAAAAAAAATAATTAAAAAATAGGTTTGTGGAAGACAACCGTTTCCATACGTCGTACTCTACTTGGCTAGTCGCTCAGTAAGTTCGTCAGGGAAGAGAGATTATAACAGTAGAGATTATAACAGCGGGACGTTCATATAGCTATCTCATCCGTACACACACATTCTGTTTAGTATTGCTATCCTTTTCATGAGCTTTGAAACTTAAATCAAGACTGTGCCACATTGACGTGTCTTGTATTTTATGTCTATGATTGCAACCTGCTTTGCCCGGGCTAGCGGTAGCTTGGCGGAAAAAAACGTTTGTTTTACTTGGCATCTCTCTAGAGAAGTGAATCAAGATGGATTTTAATTTTTACGTGCTAGTTTTATATTGCCAAATATTTCGGGCCGATGACAAATTATTCAAAAAAACTTTCAGCTTACAAAACTCTTGAACGGTGATTCCTGGAGTCATTTCCATAATGAGCTCTGAAATATCTATCTAACTCTTGAAACGCAGTTTAAACTGGGCAGTAACTTTAACTAACCTTCCATTGATATGCTTGGTGTAACATTAAGTGAACAGCTGAGGCACGAGGGCTCCATCGAAGCCAAAGTAAAGTTAGCTCCCTCAGAAGTTGGGCGTACTGTACAGGGCCCGCAGATACTCCAATAGTACACAACTGCTTGTAATGTACAAATCACAAGTGCGCCCCACTGTTGAATTTGGCATCCACCTCTGGTATGGAGCTCCAAAATACCTGAAAAAAACTATTGACTGCAGAAACGAGAGGTCCGTTTGATAGATTCTCCTATCTTAACAAACGGATTGCAATCTTTGGAGCACAGATGTCACGTGGGAATGCAGTCCTTGTTCTACCGGTATTTTAATGGAGAATGCTCTGAGGAACTTGCGTTATTGATCCCTTCGGCACCGATGCATAGACGGGAAACACGCCAAATGCGCGCCCAGCATTTGTACACTGTTTACAATTCGATACATGAGAACGGGTTGCTTCTACGAGACCTCTCCTCAAAAAGACCCTTCACACAGTATCCCCAAAGATGACCGGGTCTATTCTGAGGAAAATAATTTTCCTCAAGGCCTCCTGTATTAAGTTAATATATTTTTTTAAATTATAAATAACATTTATCCACCTTAAACTAAATTGTCGTATAAATCGTATTTATGCAGATTTCGATATAAAATTAACCAAGGAAGAAAGGAACAAATGCAGCTAGGTGTATTAAATTTATTTTTCCTCTTCTTAAAGACATTGGTGGGGGATGGTCAAGAGTTTTCTCATATAAAATGGTATTTGATATATGAATGAATTTTAAAATTTTATTTATTAATCTATGAACTCTGAGCATGTCTAAATATAGAATTAAATACTGATAACACTGATATTTTAATTCAGACACCATACTTAATCATACAATGAGACTTCTTTATCTCAATCTTTGTGACACATGTTGAAGCGTCAATAATTACATAAAATATTTTAGATCGCATCAGCTTTACAAATAAAATCACATTGATCCATCGCTATCATTATAGTGATATTGGGTACACAGGTCACTGATTTGATATGAATTAACTACATGTGTTTTTTTTTGTAAATTACGTTAAATCTAATGATTGATATATTGATTATTGCAACACGTTGACATAATATTGTAACGTAAACGTACCTCCACATAATAATTACCCCTAACCGCATTCACAAAGACAATCTGAAAAGCTTTTTTTTTTGTACAATGCGATTTATGACATCTACATAACCCGAATTGTCGAAAAAATCGAAGCTAGCAGTCCACAATGGAGTGCTTATACCGACCCTGATGTATGACAGTGAGGCATGGAACTGGCAGAGGAAGGATGAAAGTAGACTGAATGCTGTGGAAATGAGATCCTTGAGACGTATGTGCGGAAAAACCATGTATGACCGTGTTAAAAACGTGGATATCTGGAAAGAATGCAAGACTGATGTAAGCGTAATGAACAGGATCAAGGAGAGACTCATAGATGGTTTGGGCATGTAGAGCGAATGAACGAAGAAAGGAGTGTGAAAGAATATATGATGCGCAAGTGAATGGAAGAAGAAGTCAGAGACGTCAGCACAATCAAATGAATATGATTGAAGCAAGAAGTGTGTGCCAAGACAAAGTTGAATGGCAGTCCGTCTTCTTTGCCGCGGTGAAATGGCGTGATGGGTTAGTTTGTTGTATTATGTACAGCTCTAGCTTATACACAAATCCTCTATCAAACCAAATGAATCAATCAAACTGATTATTGTCAATTCACAGGAATAATATTTGAAAATGTAACTGTTCTCCTGATAAATGTCATTTGTGCAGTTATAATATTATGAACTACGATCACAGATGTATGCAACGATGCTCTTTATATTATGTAGAAATAAATGTTTTTTTTTAAATTATAAACATTTTGATTTGTATGTGCTATCAAGAAACATCGGAGACAGTGAAATGAATAGTATTTTCCTTGTTTCAGTATGTCTTGAAAGAGACCGGCAACGAATGGCTCGGCGATGAAGAAAGTCCACTGAACGGATTCAGCTGGAGAGGGGGCTCCGAGAGAGACACTACGGGCATCCTGCTCTGGTCCGAGATCTTCCTCACACAGCTGGCCAGTGGGGAGAAGGTAAGCAGCGAGATGACATTATTTACTAGACTAGTGAAGCTGAAATTAACTTCCCGCATGTGGCAAAATACTTAACAGAGAATTGTAAGAGCGAAATCACATTAGTTGAATGAATTCATGAATTTCTCAATTTTTCAAAGAAGTTTGCCATCGTCCATTTGCAGTCAGAAAAGCTGATAATAATAATACTTGGTTAATTTATGTAGCGCCATTTTTGTGAAATACCACCTCAAGGGCGCTTTACAAAACTTAAAAACTAGGGCTAAATTACCATAAAACTATCTAAATACCTAAAACTATAGCTAGAATTACCTTATTGATATTTACATACGTCAGACTTTTTGTTAAGCAGTAGATCCGAAAATTTGCCCATCAGTGCATGAAAGACTATTATTAAGATGAATTTGGATGCTACCGGGCTAGCCTAGCTTTATAAATTAGGACAATTCTGTTATTCTGTTAGGCATATATATTTGTGGATATAATTTTCTGAAAATATGAGTTTTAAGTTAAGCTCTGAACTCTGTTGAGTTTTTTGTCATTCTCAGATCATGTGGTAGTCTATTTCAGGCTTTAAGACCCGACACTCCTGCAGCACGCTCTCCGAACTTAGTGTCTGGTGTGCGCTTTGGTTCCTTCAGCCTTCCGATAGCCGATGACATTGCCGATCTAAGGGTTGACTGTCGCGAATTGAAATCTTCAGGAATACAGTCTCGATAAATAATCCGGAGCCATTCTGTCAATTGACTTAAATACCAACCAAAGCTTGAACTTGTTTATTTCGGGACATTTAAGCCAGTGAAGATTTTCGAGGTACTCTGAAATATTGAAATATTTTCATACGCTGGTGATAAGTCTTGCAGCGGCGTTGAAAACTAATATTGTAATTTGTTAATTTGACAACCCTTAAGACCTGTGAACAAGCGATGGAAAAAACTTAAGTTTTGTGAATGCTTCACGAATTATAAGTTCAGTGAACACTTCAATTGCAGTAATAATTCAATCGCTCATTTCGCACCGTATAACCAATTCCTCGCCAAAATAAAATTTCATGGGGGGGGAGTTGCTAGCGATTCACGTTGGGAAAAGCTTCAAAGTTTTGTGAATGCTTCACGAACTGCTAGTTCTTAAAAATGAACCCTTCACGGTGAACGCTTCAATTGAAGTGAACTGAAATCGAAAAGAACTTGCCAAAAAATAAAATGCAAATCAACAAAAGTTCCTCCCAAAAAAAAAATACTAGCAAATCAACAAAAAAATGGACCTGGGGAAGAACCAGTTCCTCCCGAAATCTTTGTAGTCGACCTTCAATTGAAGTGTGCGCTGCCGCAAAATGGAGAACTTCTTTATAGTCTATGAAGTCCAAATTCAATTGAAATGTGAACTGCCACAAAATAAAGTAGTTCTTTGTAGCTTTTTGTTGTTTAACTTCAATTGAAGTATTTGCACACTCAAAAATGTGTGAACTGCCACCAAATGAAGTAGTTCTTTGTAGCAGTTCGAACAGTGCGATTACTACAACTGTGGAACCGGTTCCTCGTTTCTCGCCTACACTACAAAACATTCCCACAGTAAGAAATGTGTGAAGTGTGAACTGCCGCAAAATGAGATAGTTCTTTGTAGCAGTTCGCATGGAGCTGTCACATCGCTACTGTGAACTATGACAAATCAATTTAAATAATCTGGTTATTTAAGGTTGGGATAGAAATCTTGACCAAATCAAAGCATTTGACATCATTATTTTTTTAAAGTCAATGTCTTCCTATTTGTGGGAAATTTACTGCAATACAAAATCATTTCCATTCTACTCGAAAAACCACAGTTGTATTTGAGTTTTTTTTTTATGGCTTTATAATAATAATTTTTGATTTAGCTTCTAATCTGCATGTGATGTTTTAAAAGTGATAAGAACAATGTGTTGTACAAGTATTAAATAAGTTTATGTTTCTTATCAGCTTTACAACCTGCTTCAATTGCACGATTATTTATTTGTCCAGGGTTTCAAAATACATTTCGCAGTAAATTTCGTTATAAGTTTTTCTGAATCTATAAAATCCAACCAGGCCATGTGTGTAATTTTTAACAATACTTGGAGTAATGTGACTTTTTGATTAAACACTATTATTGTATCAGTTTGTGGGTCTAAGAATCTGGGGGGAGCCACAGGTGACCTACTTGTTCCTCTACTGGTTTCCCTCTGTCTAAACAATTGCTTTATTATTATTTTATACACTTTAATGATGGAACACTATATCATCGCCGGAAAGGCAAAAGGGCTTAAGCGACACTTTGGTCAAAAATGAGTTAAATATGCAGTTTTTATAGGTTTGTTTTTCAGCATCTAATGCTCTGACTCTCGTTTGGTTCTGAAGACTTTTGCGGCCCTTCAGCCATCTAAAATATATTTACCATTTGAGAGAAGGCTTTACTCAAGCGACGCAAGTTTGGATTTTTTTTTAGCTTTTTATCGCTTCAGGTAACTCAGTGTCGGCATTGAATTACCTGAGTTAACTTTTTTTTTCAAAATCCAGCCAGGTACCGAAGACTTATGAATTTTATTGTAAAACATAAAAAACTTTAGAGTGATCTGGTGAAAACTTCCCAAAATGACGACATTATGTCCAAACTACTTTTTGTTCAATTGCGTGGGAAAATGTTACAAGGAATGAACCCAACATAAATTTGCTTTCCATTCCAGGTGGCCATCCTTCTAATGGACACACAAGGCACGTTCGACAGCGAGAGCACGGTGAAGGATTGCGCCACGGTGTTTGCCTTGTCCACCATGCTATCCTCAGTCCAGATCTACAACCTGTCACAGAATATCCAGGAGGATGATTTGCAACATTTACAGGTATGCTCATATCTGTACAAGACTTTCCCACCTTCATCCTCTACCCACTTCCTTCAGCCTTACAACATTCACAGAATTAGTGATCATAGTTCCACTGGCTTCGGGCAGTTGGGAATCTTGCACGTAATCATATTAAATGTCGAGCTAAACGCACAAACCAAAATTAAAAGTTTTCGACTTATTGTCGGTAAACTTTCTGTATTCAGTTGCATGTTTGAAATCGTAAAGTTCAGAAAACAATATTCGAGACATTCTGTTTGCTGAAAAAAAAATTGCACACATGGACAAACACCATAGTACTAAAAATTATTGTGAAAGGTATATGTGATCCACATAAACCAAAAAAAAACGCGGTGTCAATAAAACGTGTTTTAAAATGTAATTTTATATCTCCAATGCCTATTTTCAACCATCAAGGCCATTTTCAGAAGTAAAAAGTTTAACTATAAAGATTGTTTCTCTTCTGTCATAGCATTGTTTTCTTTATTCTGTTACTGTGTTCACTTTGTCTTTTCCTTATTCTGTTATTGTGTTGACTTGGCGTTTTCCCTATTCTGTTATTGTGTTGACTTGGTGTTTTCCTTATTCTGTTATTGTTGTTCTATTCTAGCTATTCACGGAATACGGGCGCCTGGCGCTGGCCGACAGCGGCAAGACACCCTTCCAGCGCCTGCAGTTCCTGGTGCGGGACTGGAGCTTCCCGCGAGAGGCGGCCTACGGAGCGGAGGGTGGGCAGCAGATCCTGGGAAGAAGATTACAGGTACCAAATCTTGTTTTCACAACTCTTGCATTGTATTAATATCAAATACTCAAAGAGGGGAGTTGTTCTTATGACAATGTGAAATTCTGAAATGGTTGGTGATAGATAAAAACCCATCTCATACCACAATTTATTGTATTGTAACATGCCGACATATTTGTAACACAAAAAAAAATAAATTCAGATAATTCTGTTACCCCAACATTATTATATCGATTTCTATTAGCTAAATACCTTATCATGAACATTTAGGTATTTAGCAAATATAAATTAGAACATGAAAATCGATAAAAATGTATACATTTATGTTGGGGTGACAGAGTTTTTCGCTAAATCTTTGATTAAATCATAAGTTGCACACTACTTTTGACGTCCTCCGTGGTCGAGTGGTTAGATGCTCAACTACGAGTCCAAATGTCGCAGGTTCAAACCCGGCATGTGGGAATAATTTTTTTTTAAATCATATAAAAATAATGTATAGTATATTTGCAACACATTCCACAGTGGTAGATACTCTAGGTATCGCCCTGGTGAAAGACCACCATTCAGAATCGAAACGTTGCTTGAAATGGCTTTAGCCGTGTTTGGTGGTCAGATCTGAATAACCAGGTACTTCCCAACCTTCCTCTTCCCCTCTCTACTGCCTTCAGCTTCACAACATACCCCAATCGGGGATGCCGTAGTCTCACTGGCTCTAGACGCTTGGGACTCTGCGGTATTCTTGTGCGGTATTAACTGTAAAAATAAAGTGAATTTGGCTGCCAGTGTAGAGGACTGATCAACATGAAGGTGTTTTGAAATATCAGAGTGAAAGATCAGGAAGAAATGTTTATCCAGAAGCTAATCAAGTTATTTGTTCTCCAGTTATCAGAAAGACAGCATCCCGAGCTCCAGTCACTTAGGAAACACATCACCTCTTGCTTCACGGAAATAGCCTGCTACCTCATGCCACATCCCGGACTCAAAGTTGCCACTAACCCTAACTTCGATGGAAGATTATCAGGTAAGTCTGCTGTTCACTCCACACATCGGAGTAACAATGTATGGAGAGAGAGCTAATTCTTTTTACCCAACCTATACAAACTTGCGATAAATCGCTTTCTCCAGGTTTTTACGTCGTATACCATGAGAGAGAAAGAGACAACAAAAATAACAAACCACTTTTATGTACTGTAAGGATGATCTTGGTCTCCCGCGTCTCTGGAGACTCCGCCCACATGTTTTATTATGCGACTAAACTGGATACAACTAAACGGTTTTTTAGGTTATATGCTGTATTTTTATTGATAACAATACTGTGAAAAAGTGGTTAAACGAATAAACAAACATTATGTCAACATGTGCTATGAATGGATGTATAAATACCCTAGCCACGCCCAGGTCTGTCGGGTCCGGCAAAAATCATCAAAAACTGACTACACTGCCTTGGATAGGTACCACTCTATGTACTCTAAGCTCCACACAGATAGCCCTAAGAATTCCTTCAAAGACTTTTGTAATTTATCTGTGTATTTACACTGTACTATACATCTTATAATTTTAAATATTGCAACAATGTCATTGATAAACATATTAAAGTAAATTGGTCCAGGGTGCATTCCTTATGGGACCACACTAGTGGCAATAAATTGATATGATAGATTTTTTTTAATTGGATTTAGTTATGCAGAAAGCATTCAACCTCATAAAGTTGAAACTGAGAAAAAGACTAACAAAAAATATCCCACATAGGCAAAAAGCCATATTATGGCATTTGTAAAGTGAATATTAGTGTTTTTTCCATATGATAGTAATTATAAATAGGTAATTTATATTCTATCACTGTATTTATTAAAAAAATATTGTATTTCCTATGTTATCCTATATTTTGATGATTTTAAACTTCAATTTAAGTCAAATATCTGCAATGTTGTTTAGTAAAAAATTAAATTACTAAAAATCTATTGCGTTTGGAGCTTGGATGTTTTCAGCAGATAGAAATCTCGTATTTATCTATAGGAAAACATGTAAATCTCGATTTTGGCAAATTGTGGTTGGACGCTTTGTGGATAACTATGTAGTTTTCTGCTTGTTTATAATTGTTGGGGATGCTGTTTGGAGGGTCCTTTTAAGGAAAGGAAGGAGTGAATCTTAGACTCGAAAGACCCTTGTCGTAGGAGGGAGGAAGGAATATCATCTTTGGGAAGTATTTTTTTACCAGTTAGAAACTTTTCTTGACTATTTTCATATTCTCTACCACATTTTTACTAACTTCAACTCACCACAAATGCTCCCGGTCGGTAAGATAGGAATCTTCCTTATCAGATACTTTGCGCCCTCAGGGTGATCTTCCCACGAAAACGGCGCTACAAAAGTTATCCATTTATTATTATTACTTTGGGCCTCTATTGGAAATAATGACAAGGAATTATTGTATTGATGGGAGCATCACTGGGGCCTGAGGAGGATATTATACACCTGGACACACTGAATACAAATCTTTAATTCTTATTGATTTATTTTAATTCTTTCAGATATCGAAACACTTTTCAAGAAAAGTTTGCTGAGCCTCGTGCCGATGCTGCTGGCTCCACAGAACCTCGTCCTGAAAGAAATCAACGGCCAGAAAGTCAAGGCTCGAGATGTGGTCCAATACTTCAAATCTTATATTAACATGTACAAAGGAAACGAACTGCCCGAACCCAAGTCTATGCTTGTTGTGAGTATTTTTTCTGATGAACTATGATTATTGTAGATTGTAATTCATTTGGAGGGACTATGCTGGAAAAAACTCAATGGCACAGATCACTTTCTACCCAAAATTACCTCAGTATTTGTGAATTTCGATCCTGTTGTAAATTGACTGATGAATGAATATACCAGTGTAATCTTTATTTTAAGTTTTTGATCCCTTGTTCATATAAGGAGTCAAAAAGCTCCCGATGTCTTTTCTAGCCGGTGAAAACCTCAAAACGTGTGGCTAATGATCACTACTACTAATACGAGACTAGTAACTCTTCGATCAGCATCTTTAACGGCCATAGGTAGACTCACAGTACCTAAACGCAATCCCAACACCAATTTCGGAGACCGAGCTTTTGCCGTAGCAGGCCCCACAGCTTGGAATAACCTCCTTTTACATTTGCCAAAGATCGACAGCTCAACTGAGTTCAGAACAAAACTAAAGACTCACCTTTTTAAATTATCACACCGACAATAACGTCAATTTGCTTCGCTAGAGTTTTGATCACTCAAATGGTGCTATATAAATTAGCCCATTATTATTACTGTTACCATGGCAGTTGTTTCTGACTAGAAAAGGACGCTTGGAGCTTTTTCACTCCCAATATGAACAGAGTATAACACATGGTATCTGCTTGTTAATCTGCATCTCTCAATGATTAAAGATAAGTTAATAATCACTATGGAATACCTAGAAGTATTTTTCTAGTTGGGAGATCACCTGGAAATTAATGCTGGTTGTTTGTTGTTTCCAGGCTACCGCGGAGGCCAACAATCTCACGGCCGTGGGGGAGGCCAAGGAGTGTTACAACCTGCTGATGGACGAGGTATGCGGGGGCACCCGGCCCTACCTGCAGGGGCAGCTGCTGGAGGCCAACCACCTGCGGATACGGGACAAGGCCATCGGAACCTTCCAGGCCAAGAGGAAGATGGGGGGCGAAGAGTTCTCCGAATCCTACAAGGAACAGCTGAGCAAGGTGACTACTTCCTGTTGACAAACGAGCTCTTCTTGCACCATTAACAAATTAATATTTGAAAATATCATTGGCTTCTGTTTAGGGGCAGATGGAAGTGTAAAAAATATGAGCCAATGTCAGTAAATATAGTTATTAGTAGTACAACTTTCCTTCTGTCGTTTTCCTATAGATGGCTATAGCGGTAAGTAGAGGTTGAAATAAATAAATCATAGACGTCATGTAATAAACTTAGACATCTGTCAACATAAGCCCACAGAAACCGATTTGTGTTTGCATCATAAAGTTATTCTCGATTGAAAATGTCAGTTCACGAGCCAAATCTCATCATTTGCGGGAGGAGCAGCATGACAATGCTGGATCCCATTTTGCGAAAGTGGTTGAGACATACTTGGAAAAGTTGAAATAGGAAATCCTACCCCACCCGCTGTATTCTCCAGACGTTGCTCCTTCTGACTATAACTTGTTTCGATCAACGACCATCATACGACCTGGCTGACCAGCACTTTCGGTCTCGTGAAGAAGTAAAAAATTGGATCGATTCGTAGATCACTTCACAAGATGACCAGTTTTTTCAATTGGGACAATGCGGAACAACGCGGGATTTGTATGTTGCCCAAAAGATAGGAGAAAGTAGTGGCCAGCGATGGACAATACTTTGAAACATAAATCGAATTTTGGAAAAAAACCGCGGAAGCAATGTTGTACACCTAATATATACCGTGAATGTTTCTGCCCATAGTTATTTTGAACTACAGAAGGCCTCATTATTAGAATTACAACAGGTCATCGCAAAGTCAGGGGTCGACTATTAATTAACTACACTACTATTAATCTTAGGTTTCTAAAGAGGTTTGGTCTTTCTCAAGCATCATTTACTAATCTTGTGTAAACAATTATTTTTTAGGACTTAGAAGAATCGTTCAACCAGTTTAAGGCGCACAACGAGAGCAAGAACATCTTCAAGGCAGCGCGCACTCCCTCTGTGATCTTTGTGCTGGCCATGATCTTCTACATCCTCAGCGGAGTGTTTGGACTGGTGGGCATCTATGCCGTGGCTAACGTGTTCAACTCCCTCATGGGAATCATGCTCATCACGCTGGTCGTCTGGGCATACATTCGGTAACTTCTATCACACTTTCATTCATTTTAGCTTACTCTTAGTGGAAAATGTCCGTTCCCCAATTGTTAGGGAGTGCCAGAAGTAAGAAAACTGACAAACATCGATCTTGAAGGAATTTTATGCGTGGTGTAAGGTCGGAACAGCGAAAAACTTGCCTTATGACTAAGGCTTATGCGTCTAATTAAAAGGCCAATGTCCGGCGTAACTAAACCAAAGCTGAACCGGCGCGTAAAAATATAATAAGTAAGACAGTAACGGTTCTTACTTTATACAAAAATTTAATTTTAAAAAGTTTAAAAGACTCAGATAGTTTTAGTAAAATAAAATTATTTACATATTTGTCGTTCAAAGCTAAGTATACTTGAAACTGTTAACTTATTTGGATTCATTGAATAGATGATGTAATTTTAACATGTGGTTTCCTGTTGTTATAGGTATAGTGGAGATTTCCGGGAGTTTGGAAGCAACATTGATGAGATGGCTTCGTTTTTGTGGGACAATGTAAGTATCTTGATTGTATTTTGTATTCCGTCATGATTGCCAGTGAAAAAGTAACCATTCCGTTCCAAATGAAAGAAGCACGAATTGTAACCACGCCACCTATAATGTGTTATAATTTGTCCAGATAATGAAGCCGGTGTACCAGGGTCTGGTGGAGAAGACCATCCAGGAGGCGGCCATCCAGGTGGCGGAGCGGGCGGTGAACGGCAAGCCCAAGCAGTTGTGATATCCACCCTCCACCGGCCCTCCCCCCTCCCCCTCCTCCCGCTGCCCGTAGGACCGGTGCAGAACCCCCCCGGCCCCGGTGCAGCCCCGGAGGATCCCATAAGACTAGCACTCTTCAGACAAGTGTACACATACTGTTTCCCGTGGGAGAGGTGTACTCTACTTGTATATGGGGCGCCACACCTCTTCCCAGAGGGATAAGTCTACAGAATCCTACAGAGCAAGTGTAGGTGTGGAATTCACAAATAATGTATCATAGATAAATCTGCACCGTATCATAGATAAAATAAATCACATCTCTTTACAAGTCAATACAATTAACATTGCAATCATTAACGTGCATCAGCTGTTCTGCATTTGTTCAATGTTTAAAATTAAAGTATTATTGTATACTCCGCAATCCTAATTGACCGCAAAGTATTGATTCTTCTTTACTAAGCTTACAGCGCTAGTTTTAGTTTCAGATGACGACGAAATCTTGCCTCACACTAAATAACGTATTGTATTGACTTTTGTCAGGATTTGTGCTGTCGTACTAAATGAACTGAAATATTACCTTGAAGGTGAAATGCGTAGCTTCCTCCGTCGTCTAGTGATTACTAATTTAAAGTTAATAATAGTGTCCTGCCAGCGGGAGCCGTACTAAACATGTAATGTTTTATTAGAATCAATTGTTAGAAAAGATTATAATTGTAGATAAATCAATAAGAAGCGCCGTTTAAAATCATTTTTTTGTACACGGAAATCAGTGGTGTGCGGTGATGTTTTTTTATGCTTTCGATTTTCGTTGTTTTTCAGAATAAAATTTATACAGTTGGTATTTTTCCCTGAAAAGTTTTTTTTTAAAAGTATTTATTATAGAACCAGCCGTTTTAAAAAGGTATTCATTTAAAAATATAAAACTTACCCACTAAACATTACAAGTGACAAACACATATTGGTGTTCATTTTCTATGCTACTATATGATATATCAAATTAAATTTAAATATATGTTGATTAAATAAAACTATCTAAAAACACGTTTGTGCTTGGGAAAATGTCTAAAGAACATTAAAATGCAAATAAAATTATTATGCTCAAGTACATTGGAAGTGCATTTTTAACCGAAAAAGGGACTGTTTAAATTTCTTGGCCGTTGGAGTAAAAATATAGTGCAAAGTCACTTTTAAATCTGGATGTGCTAGTTTGTTATTACGACCCACAGACTGAACTTTTCAGTTTTTAAAGGTTAACCATTTTGTTCTAGAAAATTAGAAAAAAGTCACTACCGCCACTGGGGGAATATAGAACTTATAATAAACATACATTAAACAACTGAATGTTAAATTTGCCTAAATATCTGTCAAGCAACAGATGGGCGGCGGGTAGGTTGAAGAATTGTTAAGTAGACTTGTCCAAAATCCATGACAGTATAAATTTAATATTGTTTTAATACATATTGTTTTTGGTACAGAGGTGTGGTATGTAATATGTATTGGGACGCAGGGCCCGGTGATGTGATATGTTGCTCATTCAGACAGGATTTCTTCACTCTGTTATTAATAAACTAATCCTTAGCGAATAAAACCACTTTCTTTGTGTGTGCCCTTAGTCATAAATAAAGGTGGAACATAATGTTATATTTTATAAATGCAAATAATTGAAAACTGTTTTGTAACATGGACATGTTTTTAAGACATCGATTTAATATTACGAGTGAAAATTTTAGATATTTCACCTTTAACCATCGCCAATATCTGCAAACCACACGTACATACATAGTATATTGCCGTTAGCCTAGTCTAGATAGATACAAGAAATATGATAATTTGTCAATAGCGTGTAACATAAATACATAATATTCATCATTATTCGCAATTCACTCGATTAAGGGTTTTAAAAATTTAATTAATGTGGTTGGTTTTTAAGCGGTTGTGAGTTGTGATAACTGAATTAAATGTATGTATTAGAGTGAATTAAACTATCAAATTATACTTATCCAGCTTTGTTAAGTACATATTCAGAATTAACATGAAGCGGTAGCGGTGTTTGTCTCTCAAAGTGTAAATCTTAAAATCTCGCAAACAAACTTATGTAGATACTAATAATAAATACAACCGATTATGCATGCATATTGATTTCCAGTTACCATTCTGAAAAACGTTTTGTTAATTAAAGGGCTTAGGGTATTTAAGTAACTTGACTCTCTTTTTTACAGTTACAGATAAATCAATTTTAAACTACATGTACTTGTACAATTTAAAAAATAGTCATATTTGCCTCAATAAATATTTTTCAAAAACAGTCACGTTACACTGAGACCAAAATATTATTAAAATAGACCCTCTAATAAAATGTGTCACATGAGTTGATTGCAAAAAGAAAATGTAACATTTTTAAAGCTCTTACATAATACGGTGATGCCATTTTGCTTTTTAATACCTATCGGCCAAATACAAATGTGTTCTATTTAAATATTGGATCATGTTCCCGCGTTCTATAATCTAAAGAAGATACGAGCCCTTTAAATTAATCACAATGTATGTGGGAAAGCAATAAATCTACAAAAGAAACATAAGCTACGAAATTTTTAATACAATTATTTTGTTACTCAAGAATCTAAGTTTTCCTAAAAGGCAACGTTGAAAATCATTTTTAATTATACATCATTATTGATGCTTTACAATTTTATCGCGTATGTTGATAAAAATGTTTCACCACTGTCTTTTTGTTACTTATTTAAAAAAAAGCACTCGTTAAAAAAAGAAATACATTTTGTTTTTAAATGTTCTCTATTATTACAAATGTATAATTTAATCAATTATTCAAATGTTTTTTAATCTATTGAATTTCATTGTTAATCTTTTACTTTAAATTTGTAGCACATATTGATTTATAAAAAGCATGTTGATGGGACCAAAAGTAACCCTTGAAATACATTTTGCGCTTTTTACATAACTTGCTTTGAAAAAAAAAACCTTTTAAAATCACAATAATTTGAGAAGTTTAAGAATTTATTTAAATTGCCTACTATAATAATATGTATTTGGACTTGTGTGATAAATCGTATTATAAATGCTGTTAAGCAATGTGGCTTTCAAACCGATAATGTACTAATGAAAGTTAAAATATTAATATTATTCTGTCGCTTCATTGTGAAAAATGCTGCTCATAAATCTTAATATAGAATATCATTGATAACATTTGAAACAAGTCTAACTAAATCTGTCAATTTACAAGTTTTTATGTTCACGATTTGAATTAGATCTGGTATTCATTAATCTACATTGCACGCTAAAATCTCAAATAGAATTTTTATGTAGTATTATAATCGCACCGTATTCGTAACTGTAAAAAATATTGTATTCTTAAAAACATATTTGCCAAATTAGATTACGAACATTTGGTGGTAGAATTGAAGAAATTGTCACCCCGATAGATCAGATGTGACCAATTGAAAAAATGAATAATGTGTGCAGATTTTTCTCTCGATCTGTTTGAAGCAATCTAAGACATAAGTTAACGAATGTGTAATAATTTAGTTTGGATTATGGAGTGTGTTATTTTTCGAGAAGTTTAAACATTTGTTGATCCCATTTTTGTTACTTATTCCTTTTGTGAGTCCATTTATTGTTAATCTTAGTTCCAATGTTTTATTTACGGTTATTATAATAGCTGGTGTGTTAATTCTGAGTAATCTAGATTTTAAATCATATTAATAATAAATTAGTGGTAATTTACATAATATATATTTATGAATAGGATTGTAAATACGACACCGACAGTGCCTGACGATATCTTCCATTATGAAAAAATCATTTGAATAACTGTATTTTTAAATTTCATCTGTAAATATTTGAAGTTAAAAGTTGAAGGGTGTGTTTGTGCTATCGGCTAGCAGCTATCAGATGTCTCTACTGGCCACCAGCTCGCGTTACACCCCCACTATGTCTTTATCAGAAGCGAACACTAACTGTTCCATGTGCCATACAGCGACACAAGAAATCCTATTTGTTGGTTGTTTTCCTTTTCCTTTAAATGTTTATCGTTTCTACTGTGAAAACTCCGTTTAATCTACTTCTCTGATAAACAAACAAACAAACACGTAATATATTATGCTCAATGCTATTTATTCAATCATCAAATTTTTAGCTTTTGTTAATCTTTTCATTATTGTAAAACGGTTTCTTGGTGTAAGGTAAATAAATCCTTATTTTTTACACAAGCCTTTTATTTCCCACTTTACTCTACTTGTATTTCAGAAATCACTCATAATTAATATGCACTTCCAGAAACCCAAAAATCCCACACATAATCGTCAACAATAACTACAGCGGAGCAGACCTTCATCCAGAGAGTGATAGGTAAGTAGCTAATGAAATAAAACGTCAAAAGATGTAGAAAAAAAACTTTTCTTTTTTTTTTCATAAAAAATAAAAACTGTCTCGATATACATTTACAAAGTTCATATATTCTTACAGCAAATTTTAGATCAATTATTTTTTATTAAAAGCTAACCTAAATAATAAAAAAAATATTGATAGGTATGAGTACATACTAAAAACTAGTTCTTGAGAAAAAATATCTTTTGTTACTCTACACAACTACAGATTTACAAAAATAATTTTTCATTCTAGCCTTAAGAATTATTAGTTTGTAGGTATTTCTCCTAAAGTTTTACTTTCTAATTTATTTAAACTAGGAATTAATATGTAATAATAGAAAATAAGATCTGTACAGCGCCCTTGAGGTGATTTTTCACAAAAACGGCGTTATACAAATCATCCAAATATTATCATTATTATTTATTAACAAAGTGCATTCCTCGTGTGCGGAACATGTAACTTGTTGTACATGTTTAATTGGTATTTTGTTAGTAAAAATATTAAATAAAAAACAATTGGGCGAACTAACTGCTACTCACTATAAATCTGAAAACCTTAAGCACAGATATTTATCAGTTGTCGTGAGAACTATTGATCATAAATCTGTAATCAACTCAGGGCATAAGAAACTCAAGCCCAAGTTGAGACTAATAATTATTTTAAAAAAAGAAGTCAATATCTTTATCCCACAGGTTTACATTATCTATTGTGTAAGTCGATTGGACATTTCACCACTTTTAAACTGTGATTGAAATGTTAATCACAAAATGTCAAACTTTACAAACGGGTCGAGTCAATTTAAATTTTTAAAAAATAGGTACCTACATATAAAAAAAAAACACTAAAATTATGTAAGAAAGCCAACGTGAAATGGTTTTGGGCAGGGTATATTACTTTACCTGAAAATTACAGGTACTTGAGAGAAGACAGTTGTCTAGTTATTAACTAACATTAGAGTGCGTCAGGTAATCTAAGCTAGAAAATTCAGCTTACAGAATAAAACTAAATCATTAACTCGTGAATGTAATAGAATATTTTTTTAAACGTCATGCCAGTTGTAAGTATATTATTTTTCTGTCAGGGAAAAGTTTCAATACAACGCTGAGAAACCTGTGGATAGCCAGATTAGCTCCCAGTTATTCACACTTTATAATTACAATTATAAAGACATTATAAACCAGTCAAATCTATGTCTCTTACCAAACGCTAACACCGCGCACTCCAAAATCGAAAGAAATGCAAAGAAGATAAGGAAACTTATGTTGGTAAAAGGAGGAGGAATACAGATGAGACAGATTAACACAATTCAGAATTTGAAAGACGTTTCACCTGGGTCTAAGAATGTTAATATTTACAACAGTCAGGCAAATACAAAAAGAATATGAAACCTATCAGGGATGTCTTTGATATGTAAATAAAAATAGATTATACACAATCTATCCACAATTATCAGATTAAAAAGTTTCCATATTAAACTACGCAAAACATTACTTGGGGTGGTGATAGTAAAAAAATGATCATGGTTAGTAAGTTAATTGGGTGAGTAAAATAAGAAATATTTTTTTAAATGGACAACTCAAAATACAGAGAAAACCTGTACCTTTGGATAAAACTGGAGTGAAAAAATATGATTTGACTCTTGTAAAACAAAATTTTGTCAAACTAAACAAACATATTTTTGATGACTTTTTTGTAGGCTTCGTTCATGTGGATGACCTTCTCGCGCAGCTCTGCCGCCTTGCACTTGGCCGCTGCGTTGGAGGGGTCCAGGGCCAGAAGCTGGCAGATGTCTGCGTAGGCCGCCTCCCAGTCCGCAGTCCCCATGCGCGCACAGCCCCTTCGGTACAGGGCCTTCTCGCTGTTGGATTTAATCTCCAGAGCCTTGTCGCACAGAACCACCACGGCCTGGTACTCGTTGAACTGCAGCTGACAAAACGCCAAATTGTTGTACAAGTCCACCTTCAGAGTCTGAATTTCATTCATGTCGGTCTCGTCGATTCCCTCGAGATCATTTTTATCCAATGTCAACATGAATTTTAATGCCTTGCTAAACTTTCTGAACGCTTCGATGAGTCGTTTGTCTTTTGTGAGTTTGACTCCGTCATCTTTGTGTGCCTTTGCGTGGAGAACTTTCTTCGCCCAATGCCAGTCGCAGAACAGTTCTTCGTCGCGGATGCTTTTTATCGCAACCTTACAAGAAATTTCCAGTGCGGCGGAATCGTGTTTGTCCAGATACGTGATGTGCAGCATACTCGTCTCGTCGAGAAACATGTGTCGCAGGCATCTTTCTATGTCCAAGTCGATGTAGGCGGAAGCTTTCCCGATGGTCCACTGGCCGTCGAAGTCCTTACTCAAGATCGCGCTGTCTTCGCACCCGTGATAACCTATATTGTCGTTCTTAATATCCACATCCGTAATTTCTATTTCACACACCGCTCCTTCCAGAGGATTATTAGAGAAGTCTCCTTTGATGAGTATTCTTTTCTTCAACACTTTGTGCTTCCTGCTACTCAAAACTATCTCTTGTTCTTCCATTTCCGCGATGTTATTATGACAGGATAGAATTTTGGATGAAATGGATGGCTCAGAAAACTGTCACTACAGACTTTTATGATGATTCATTAATCACAACGTTCCCAAATGTTTATCTGGATACAGTCGAAGTAATTCCATCGGCTTTTTTATTACTCAAGATTATAACCTTTTAAACTATCGTTACATTACAATGGTAAATAAATATTAGCGACAATAATAAATAATAATCGACAATGTGATAGCATAAACAAAGGGAAAATTTGCGGAGTTTTCAAAGATGCATAAAGCAACCCATACACCACAAGTGTGTTTTCTAAAAGTTGACACTTTTGTATTATAGAACTCAACGTTATTTTGAGCATCACTAGATTTAAAATAGATATTTTAATTTTCAACGAAACGCAAACTTTTTCACCATTTTTATTTGTCGGTGTGTGTGTACTTTTGGTAAGCTTGGAGGAATTCATTCGTCTAAATGGGGCGTCACTACGGTTCCAGTTACCGGAGACAGACGAGGAATCAATTAATTATTCAGTTACTTTTGGAACCGATTCCCGGTGGCGGAAAAGTTAATCGGTAAAAGTAACCGAGACAGAATCGAACTTCTCTACTGGCATACATCATCAGCTCTCAGTGCCACAGAATGTGCTCGGTCGATTGGTTATCGTCACAACAAGTACAGTTCGGGTAAGAAAACAAAAAAAAGACTATGCAGCCTTCCCTTGAATCTCCCGTGTCAAGATATCATCTACGTCATACGGTGATCCAATTGAATTAAGACCTTTTCCAATCTGATTTTTTCTGATTGGGAAAAAGGAGAAAGTTCATCTGTCCATTGTCGATCTATTCCACCATAGTTGTAATTCTTGCAAAGTTATTTTACGCATATTTTTCAGTAGTCCAGGAAGGAAAACAGCTCTGACCTGGGCCAGTTAAATTCCCAGATTGATATTGAAATTTGCTTGAGGTATTCAACAATATTATATGGATTTATGTCAGTCAAAAAAAAAATTACTACATATTCACTCGCCATAACACAGGGACATTTCTAGCAAGACGGGCGAAAAAGTACAAATTATTAAAAATTCTCTATACATGTTACATTTAATCTAAAATGAGTATATTTAAAGATGTTCACATATTGTTATGTATGTGCCACTCAAACGAAATGGATATGGTGCAATATTTTACACCAATACTTATTTAAAAAGTATTATTTTTTATTATGTTAAATACTATAATTATGTTATGTTACCCTTAGATAGAGATAAAAAGGGTTGAAAATTCTTTGGTTCTGCTTTAAGATGTTTTTTTTTTCGTTAAAATCTGTTCACTTAATTGTATAAATTAATATACAAGTTTCCTTCTGATTAGAACTATTTTAGAAATGTTAAAACCTAGTTAAAGGCAATTTAAAAAAAAAATACTCATACCTTTTTAACCCAATGATGAGGCTTGCGAATATAGTTAAATAAATTCGAAAGCACTTTTGAATTCTGAAAATTTTTTATTATTGAAAAAAACACTCACTACTTATCCAGTGCACCCTTCACCTGCTTGAAGACCTACCTTTCGAAGATTGCAGCACTGATAATCCAATAATTCACTTCACTGCACTTATTATTATCACACACAATATTAAAAAAGCGTATCCGTTATTATTTAAGAAACACTGCATTTTTATATTTAAAAAATACAAAACGATTTATCTAATACACAATGTTCGATTTAAATGAAAACACTTGTACGATGAAAAGAAATAGCTAAACTATGAGACAGTAGACGTTCATTATGATCGTACGAAAGTATCAATAAATTTCACAATTATTTAATCAACATTTGAAAGATTTATTTTTATATTATAAATGCATATTTTGCAACTTTTCGGACGGCGTAAATCAAACACTAATCGAAATTGCATCAAAACGCATTCAAACACTGCAATAATCATTTGATATACTTTAAACAAAAAATTGACTTCAGACACGTAAAATATATGACCGTTCCAAGCGACAATAAATTGAAGACTAACTCGGGCCTGCTGCGTGTTTCACGCAGGTGTTTACGCAGGTTTCTGCGCATGCGTGAAAATTAACGTAGGGATGGACATTCATAATGTTGAACTATTTTTTTCCGATAAAAAGAAAAATCAGACCTTTGTTAATTTAAAACGTATTTAGATGAAATAATAAAATATTTTTAAACAGCTTGCGATGATTATTTATTTTGGAACTAAAATAATGTTAGATTTAAAAAAAATAGTCTTTTCAAACTATATTACCAACCTACCAAAATCTAAAGATGTTTGTTTGTTGGCCATATTCTGGGGAAATATAACTGGAACCGGTTTCTGCCGCTCACTTCTGACTGAATAGCGCCGGTTCCTTTCCAAATATTATGATTGGGGGGTTTCAGTGATTGGGAACCGGGTTCGTTTCGCCACGACACCTCAACGAAAAATCACCGGTCACTCCCAAATATATATATATTTTTTTACGAAAATAGGAACCGGTTCCAAAAATAGCTTGTTTCTCGGAGAAAAAATGTGGTCGGTTCCAGTGACCGATAAGTCACCGGGACCGGAATATCGAACATCTCTATATCCAAAGACAAAAACGAGTAAAACCAAAACTGACGTTTAATGTCAAATGTTTGGCGCTTTCATTCAGCGGTCTGGCTGCGTCCGACGAGGATTTCCAAGCAAATAAATAATAAAACTCTAATGAGTATATTGGAATTTACACTGGTGACAGGTAAAGCTTGATACATTATTTGGTTGCAGGTTTCTCTGTAATATAATGCTTGTAAATAATATTTACCATGAACTCTTATGACGATTACTATCTTGTTATTCTATTTCAGATTACACGGTGAGGGGTATTTGATACAATCGTACGAAAATGACTCGAATGCGGGGTTTGGCTGATGTGGACCACGAGTTTAAGAGCCTAAGACTTTCGGCACTAACTAACGCCATCCAGATAGCTCCTTTTGTTAATGAAACCACCATCGGCCCCGATTGTTTTCAATCCAATAATAAGTCTTCGCGTGACAACCAAACCATCAACAAGAGTAATGGAAGATATAACCCCGAAAGTGAGGACAAGAGGAAGTCTAAATCCCCAGAACAAACGAAAGACAAAAGGACAACGCCGAATGCCAAAATTTCATGTGAAAAAATAACACAAAGTGCAACAGTTCCGTATGAAAAGTTACTTCACGAATGTGAGTTGAAAAGACGGGAAACTGCGGACTTGATGTTCAACAACATGCTCAGCAAGATGGTGGCCAAGAGAGCCGAGATGATGACCAAATTCTGGCACCAGCAGGAACTGGAATACGAGAAGAGATCGCAAGAGCGGAGAAACAGGGAGATAGAAATCTTGCAGGAGTGGGCCCACGGAGACCGGATGGCTAAGCTGGAGCAGGAGAAACTGGACGTAGAAAACAAAGCCCACTCCGAAAGGATGAGGATACTTTTAGAAAAACAACTAGAGTCCACTAAACTGTTTGAAAATCTTAATAACCATCACACCCAAATGTGCACTTTTTATGAAGAAATCACAAACATTAGCACTTCAGATAACGCTATATTCTCAAAACTCCTTCAAAAGTTTGAGTCACCCTTGGCGTCGATACTAGCTTCAATGAACTTGATAACGGAGAGGTGTAAATCTGGTGTCATCACCCTCGAAGAAGTTGAAAAGGCCGCTTTCTTGACATCAAAGATGAGAGATTTAAAAACTCACGCATTTGCCGAATTTGAAAATGCCACGAAAGCGAGTGAGGAGGCTTTAAAAAAAATTGCCCAAGAAAGTAAAGCCAAACTAAAGGAACAACTACCACCAATTGCTGAGGCAGTTATTGCTCCGGTACAAAATCAGAATGTTCAGAAGTCGGAACCTCAAGTCGAAGCTCCTGCCAAAGTCAAATACTGCAGCGACAAGTCCCTCAATCAGTTCATAGAGTTTAGACAATTCCTAACAAGCTACGAAGCCAGCTACAAAGCGTTACTAGAAGATGACTCACTAAAGAAATTCAGATTCGATCTTCAAAAAGCCGTGAACACCCCGGTCAATGCCATTTCAGCCGTAAGGCGGGCACATCTTAAAGACAAGTATGATAAGCTGCTGAAACTCCTCAGCGGGGAACGGGTGCGAGTAGGAGACATCTACGTGTCCTGCGCTCTCCATCCTCAAGGGATACCTTACTGCACAGATCTGCTAGCAAAGAAGTTAGTGCGGCAAGGAGAGCATCTTGTCTCCAGCAGCCCAGACGCCGCTTATCCTATAGCGTCGGTTATCATAGCTCTATGGGCGCGCTTTCCTGATCTCGGTAAGCTGATCCTCGCTCATCTCCAGCAGGAATGTCCGTACCTCATCCCCATGATGATGCCACAGTGCCAGGGGGAGTCCGACGAGGAGTTCTATAAGGCGAGGGGATACAGATACAACGATGATGGCTCAATCGAAAAACAAGACAAATTCCTCAAACGCATGTCTGGAATCTTCAGACTATGCGCTGCGATTTGGGTCACAAAAATGCCTAACAGCGTCAGCTGCGCCCATCCTCACGGCCTAGCACACGCTTGGAGATGGATGGCGGCGTTCATAAACCTGGACCCAGAGGCAGACATAAGTGCGACGCTCCTCTTTGACTTTTTAACAGTGTGCGGTTCAGACTTCTTCAAGCATTATCGCGGACAATTCGTCAAAGTATTAAATCATCTCATAACCGACTTCCGTGCGAGGATAGACAAGATCGACGAAGGGGGACCTAAAACTAGATTGGAAGTATTTTTACAGAATGTTGTTAAAGATGGTCACATCTCTCCTCCATCAGGTATTCTTCCGGAGAGATTATGGTAGGAAATTTGACTTTAATACACTGATTGTATCTTTAAAAACCAATTATGTTTGTCCAGTTGTATATATTAGTGTTATTTGTTATGATTTAATTAATACTGAAACATTTTTAATACGGGTGATTTTTATTAAAAATTTATGACAACATATCATTTTTTATTCAGACGACATATTTAATTACCAATAACTATGTTGTAAGTTCATCAAACCTATTCCATCCAGTGTGTTTCCTGTGTGGAGTCAATATTTAAAAAAAAAAACATAAACACGTCACATTTACGAAAATGCCTCGTATTTCCTGATTCAACGAAAGTAACTGGATAACTGGGATTTCAGTCAGAATATATTATTTAAAAAAAAAAACTAATATATTGAGAAATCTAAATTATTGTTTTATGATTGAATCGCCCATTTTTATGTTTATCTCAAAGAAAAAAACGATTAAAACTATCAGAAATATTTATAACTTTGGTGGATATGAAAATATTTACAAGACATTTAATTATGTTTAAAGTCTTCCATCAGTTGTAATATACGAGCCGCAGTTTCATCAGGTATTCCTGGCTTGAAGGTAACGTGGGGTAGAGACCTTCCCATGGCGGTTACCATCGGAGTGTATGTCATCATCTTCTTTGTTTTCAGTACGTTGATCACTTGCTGCAAACATGCAACGGTAGAGTGGTTGAGACACTTTCATTTAGATCAGAATGAATGAATGCAAATTATTAATTGACTTTTGTTTGAATTGAATTGCTTGTGAATGCTTTTACTTAACTGCCCGAAACTGTTTATTCCTTCCGTGCAAGGATAAATGTAATATTGGCAAACAAACATATTAATCAGTAACTACATAATATCTAATTAGGTATACCATGACAAGCTTTATCAGGAAGACAGCAAAAGTAAGGAAACTGATGGACATCAGGGCGGTCTCAGCCGAAGGGAAGTCCAGGTGGTGGTCGTCTCCCTTAATTCCGCGCCTGGCTCTCTCCTTCGTGTTGCTTGGCCAGATTATACCAATATGTTTGTCTTGAAAAAAAAACAGATTTGACGTTAGTCTAGAGAATTTTAACTACTTTATCAAATATTGAACAGAACTTATGTTGAAAATGGAATATATATATTTTTTTTTATAGTGAAAAGAGTCCCAACTGTTCCCAAGTGTCTAGAGCCAGTGAGACTATGGCATCACCAATTGGGGTATGTTGTGAGGCTGAAGGTAGTGGGGAGGGGAATGAGATGGGGAAGATGAAGGTTGGGGAATACCTGGCTATTCAGATCTGGTCACCAAACATGGCTAAAGCCATTTCAAGCAATGTTTCGATTCTGAATGGTGGTCTTTCACCAGGACAATACTGAGAGTATCTACCTCTCTGGAACGTGCCGCAAATAAACATTCTATTATTTAATATGAATTAAATGTGTTATGACACATATTAATTAAATAGAAGTTATTGGCGCACGCCGGGTTTCAACCCGCGCCCTTTGGATTCGTAGTCGAGGGTCTTACCACTCGACCACGGAGGCCGTCGGGAATAGATTGGGATCAGTTATGGGCATTGAACCCTGCCAGTTAAGCCTGATGCCTGCAGGACTATTGGCCACCATCACACTTCTATTAAATACATTCATCAGTTAGGCTAGCCGCGGACTAGGCAGCCAGGCTGCGGCAGCCACAAAAAGGAGTAGCCAATTCTCGCAGCTAGTATCTATACAATCTCTCTGTATCAAAAAACATGGTGAAATTCATAGAAATGCCTGGCGGCCGCGACAAGTGCGTAGGACTTAGGCAGCCACGCACATTTCGCATACATTTACCATCGTCGTATTGGCTGCGCGCAGCCATGGCTGCCTGTGCAATCGCTATGTTTCGACTGGCTGCCGCAGCCAACGATATTTGGCTGCTTAGTGCGTTAGCTTGAATCATAGACATAAAATACAAGACACGTCATATTTATACAAATCGAACAATAAATATGGCACGGTCTGGATTCACGTTTCAAGGCTCATAACGCTTATGGAAAGGATAGCAATACTAAACAGAATATGTGTGTACGGATGAGATAGCTATATGAACGTCCCGCGTTACTGTTATAATCTCTCTTCCCTGACGAACGACTTACTGAGCGACTAGCCAAGTAGAGTACGACGTTCGGAAACGGTTGTCTTCTACACACCTATGTATATTTGCATTCGATATCTCACATTATTTCGGTTGAAGAGCTCCTGTTTTCCCGTGGCAGCTTGTCTGTCGAACGACTATTTGTGTGATACTGAACGCAGTAAATCTCAGGTATGTCTCTCAGACTCAGTTTAGTACATTCACGTGCGTTGTTTCAGTAACGTATCTACATTATTTCATTCATCTAAGGCACATAATTTTGATACAAACTCGAACATCAAGTTGGCTGCCGCAGCCTGGCTGCCTAGTGCGTGGCCGGCCTTAATTGTCACAAAATATTTTAAATAATACAAGGACTTACCAATATTAATTAGAATGTTATCGTGGATGGTCTTTAAATATTCAATTTTCCCTTTCAACGCATTAGGGATGTTTGCAAATATTGTTTGTTGAATTGTCTTCATTATGTTGGTGAAATCTATAATTTTTAAAATGCTAGATGGATCTTGTTTTACATTTGATTTCTTATTTTCTCGAGGTTTTTCGCTATCACCTATTTTTGTTTCATTTTTTATGTGGACTACAGAAGTTGGTATATTTTTCTTTGAATCTTCATTATTGTCTTGGCTTATCTTAGTCACAAAGATTTTGTCATTTGCATTGAATATGTTGTCAAATAAACTGGTTTTCCGGTTCGAAAATATGCTAGAAAAGTCGTCAGAAAACAAAGAAGTTTTAGGTAGCGAAGTATTCCCATAATTTGTGTCCTTTTCGATGCTGACTTTTACGAAATCTTGACTATTGTTAACTCTTTCCTCCGGTTTGTTACCACGTTGTAAATATTCATCAGAGAGAATCTGTTCCATATTAATTTTAGGCAATTTTATCCACTCCGCACCACAGGAACAAACAAACAATTGCAGTAAAATGTGAAAATAAAACATTTGAAACTAATTGAACTGAATTATTTGGAAATTTGATAGTATGACTGTATGACTATGTATGGTTAGGGAAGCTACCAGCATGTCTGCTCTGAATATGCAATAGATAACTAAATGGCAGTATTTTACAGAACTTGGTGAATGCACTGGAGCCATTAGTTCAAGCAGAGGAGGCAATTAATGTCCCCTGACATGTGACAGAGCACTCACCTGTGCAAGATTTGCTCTGTTACTTGGAGTACCTACTTGATGACATTGTTAATAACACAATGTCAATAACAAAATACTCCCTTTTTTATTTACACATCTTTCTTTAAAAAAAAGAAAAGACAAACATTCACAGGTTACGAATAACCTGACAATATTTGAAAAACTCCTACAACCATCATGATAAGCGGAAAATTTTTCCTGTGTGATGGTGGAGGACTAGCACAGGAATTGAACCCACGAAACCCAGGTGGCTCAGCTACTAAGCGGTCTTTAGTTGGCACTTTTCTTTCTGAAGACAAACATTCCCGGTTTACAAATGACCTGAAAATATTTGAACTCTCCCTGTTTCCATCATCAAAAGAAGTAATGATGGAGACTATGGATGTAAAGGATTGAACTCGCGACGCCTGAGTGAGAATCCAACACTTTGTACCACTCGGCCACAAACTGATCAAATAACTGAAATATGCTCGACAGGGAAATAAGACAGGACATAATAACAAGTAGAGGATTGGGGAGCCCACAATCGGGTAGTGGATACACAATGGTTGATCATTAAAACCAAAGAGCTGCTTAAAAAAAGGATATTTATTTAAATTTACCCTTTCCCATATATATTTGTATATGTTTAAAATGTTTGTAAATCTCTTATGTATTAAAAACAAAAGGCTTATTTAAAACTAATACTATCTGCGAGTTTTTGCTTCGAGCGTAATATTCTGCGTTTCCAGACTGTTAATAACCAATAATTATTAATTTAATATTGGATTCGTCTCGTCTTCATACATATAAGGCAACTTATCCCAGGACTGTGGTAAAAGCCCTCTTATATTATTTGAATCTTCTGGAAAGATCAATTCAATCTTAAATATGTTCATTTCTATTTGAGTACAAAATACGTCAAATACATACGACGATGCTCACAGCAGCACAATACATATCAACTGTTCCAATCCAAAAGGGCATAAGTTGCGAATCACAACTTTTCAGGAAAGCGAAAAAAGTGACCTTTTATGTAAATATTTTTACCAGTCGTCTTTTATTTTCGATTTTTAATTTTGTATAATTTTCAGTATATATTTTTTTTCATTTGATCATTTTGAATTTTTTTTCTGAATATTTGTACCCGGACATCAGAAGTTGTCAGATTCATCTTTGAATTTTCATTGTTATCTTGCTCAAAAAGACATTTAAATTTGCATTGAACATGTTATCAAATAAACTTGTTTTACGGATTGAAAATATATTAGAAAAGTCATCAGAAAACGGAGAAGTTATGTTATATTACATAAGTTTCCTATGACATAATTTTTCTATTCATAAAAGAAGAAAAAAACATTAAATTATTGCATATAATTAGTAAAAACGGGTAGTTCTCAATTACATGAAAAACTCCCAGTTTTCGCTAGCCTGAAAAGTAGCAATTCGTCACTTTGCCCTGTTGGCTTGAGAAGGGCGGTATTCAGAAGGAGGCTGCACTCCGCTACACCAGGAGCAAATGTGTACCCAAATCTTTGTTCCGTTTGCGCCTTAAGATTAAATTTAATTCATAGTCCTAATTCATAATGATAAATAAATAACAATATTAACAATGCAAATAATGTCAACTACATATTTTCACAACACAGACGCATTACACATGTAAACAAACATTTTACTTTATTATCCATATATTTTCTTTATAAATATTATTATTATACCTATGTTTATGTACGGATATTTCATTTTACGCGTGATTCGTGGAATAAAGAAATACGAAAATATCAAACAGCAAATAAAAATGCACAACCATAAAACGTTAAACCGCGATTTCTGACATTTTCATTGACATAGAAGGCCTAGATAGGTTTGCAGTATAAAAAAATGAATCAATGTGGGCCCACCATGGTGATGGTCTGGCACAAGAATCACTGGCGCCTGAGGACTTTATTCACACTAGAGAGCTAAAATAATTAAACATTTATAATTTAGTCAAGTGTCACAGGGCGAACTTTGTGGATTGTGTGAAGTTCCATCCTCTCTGGCTACCTCTGGGCAGAATCTGCAGATTCGTTATTGTTATAGTAGAATCATTTCATAACTTGAGTGTTTCAAATACCTGAAAATATGTATTCAAAGTTATCACAATTTTTTTTTTCTGCCACAAAATTTAAGTTTTTAATTTATCAATCTAGCATGAAAAAAATCACTTGCCAGCGACTACAAGTTGTAGCCTTAAGCGTGTCTATGTATAATAATATGTTTTAATTCATTCGAGGACATTTTGAGGTTATTTTTGAAACCTGGAGACGAATCAAGGAAATCTATATCAATGTTTGTCGCAAATGAAATTTATCAGAAGTAAATTAATGTAAAAATAATTTAACCTTCTTGCTTTAGTAATTTTATAAATTCTCGGCGTTTCCATAATTCCCAAATGGAAACTATTCATTATTGTTTGGTCATATTTTCACTATATTACAATAAAAATAATGGGAAAGTAGGAGATTTTGTCAAGAATTTATGGATAAAATAATGTGACATTGACAAAGAATACTTAAACACCTAAATGGAAGACAAAAATTTGCAAATTTCAAAATACAGGTTTTTTATGACAAAATGATCGTAAACTCTTACTTTTATATCAAAATGTTGATTTATCGAATTCTCACCAAGAGTTCGTCCTATTTTCGACAAGAAGAGATCTTACTAAGACCTTGGATCCCTCATTTTACCGACAGTTTTTCACAATATGTAGTCAATTTTACCCTTTCAACTGCTGCAAAACTCACATTACAGTTGGCGCCAAATAATTCATATAAAACTCACATCAAATACTCCCTTCAGAACTCGCATTATGATTGACATCATATAATCAATGTACAACTCACATTACGGTTGACATCAAATATTCAATGCAAAACTCACATTACGGTCGAAGTCAAATATTTAATGTAACTCACATTACGGTTGACATCAAATACTATATTCAGAACTCGCATTATGATTGACATCATATAATCAATGTACAACTCACTTTACAGTTGACATCAAATATTCAATGCAAAACTCACATTACGGTCGAAGTCAAATATTTAATGTAACTCACATTACGGTTGACATCAAATACTATATTCAGAACTCGCATTATGATTGACATCATATAATCAATGTACAACTCACTTTACAGTTGACATCAAATATTCAATGCAAAACTCACATTACGGTCGAAGTCAAATATTTAATGTAACTCACATTACGGTTGACATCAAATACTATATTCAGAACTCGCATTATGATTGACATCAAATAATCAATGTACAACTCACATTAGGGTTGGTGTCAAATATTCAATGCGAAACCCACAATTCGGTTGATAACAAATAATCCACTAAAATTCGCATCATGGTTGACATCAAATAATTAAGGCAAAATTCACATTACGGTTGACGTGAAATGATAATGGAAGCTTTTGACAAACAGGAACCATCAGTTTGATGGTTGTAGTCTATGAATCATATATTTTCAAAACAATTAGAATGTAATATGCCGATTATTAATTAGTACAGGTGTGTACATATTTCAGAGCAGGTAAGGAACAAGCAAAATAATATTTTTAACAAAAGGCATTTTTACATTTAGGCCATTTTTAGTATTAGTTATTAATCTAACATTGATTCACAATAATTCTTTAAGTAAAGTACTCAGTAGGAAAGTTCACAAGTTACAAGGGTTAAAATATCAATTATTAATAATTGTGAATTTGTTTTAATTAATGTTATTCAAGAAAAAGTGTAAAATGGAATGTTTATAATCAACGTTCCCTCTTAGCCCTAACACTTTTAGAGCAAGCGTGATATTCCACAACGCAAAGAGCGCGAGACTTAAAATCTTGCGTTCTCTACATAACATATAGCCACCTTCTATGATGACTCTTAAAGTAATAACTAATCTCATTTCGTTCTTATTGAATACGGAACAAAGAATATGGCGTCTTATTTTTCGACAAATAAATAAATGTATTTCAAAACTACATAGCTCATGATGGAAATTACTTTGCAAGTTGAAAAAGTTGCATCGGCCCAAAAATTCCAGATAGTAAAAACTACGCAAATTTCATGATGCCAGAGCTCATCGTTTACGAGTTTTTGGTGAGACATCTCAACAAATTTTTGGCAATAAATAAATAAATGCAATTGTAAAAAAAGTATATGACTCCATCTTAAAGGTTTGTTTTAACATCACTCTAGGATATGAAAACAGAAAAGGTAAACAATAACGCCCATCGCTCTCGAAAAGCCCTGAAAACCCTTCTAGGGCAATATCAACGCCGTGCGTTATGTGTGCAAGTATCGCTGCTCAATGTTTTGCACACCCTGACTCTGCCGGCTTAGAGGGAATGTTGTTTTTGCGACTGTAATGTAACAAGTGTGATGAATATTAGATGGAATGTAAAAAACAATGTTTCTAAAATATTAGTAAATGCTTGTGGCGGGTATGTAAACGAATATAAAATAGGAATAAGTAGAACGTAAAGTTTTTTGTTCGGACAGGCACATGTAAAAAAAATAGCATTCAGCACAGAATCACAATTAATTATTATCAATTTGAGTATTAAGAATTTCTTAGATAAAATAAAGCTAAGAGATGAATTCCTATTTAAATTATACATAATATAAATAAATTAAATGTGCGTGTTAAGTTTGCGGAGCGGTTCAAGAATCACTTTACGATACATAACGAAATATGTAAATAATTTGTTTTTAACCCCTTGACTGCGGATAGCGAGCGTACATTGTGTTAAAAACCTGGCAAATAAAATAAAAATATATTTTTGTAGGTTATTTCTCATACAATCAAAATAAAACAATGCATATTTACTGTTTCAGAGCTCTAAATACTCACAGTATCGCCCTGGTGAAAGACCATCATTCAGAATCGAAATGTTTATTGCAATGGCTTAAGCTGCGTTTAGTGACCACATTTAAATGGCCATGTAATCTCGTCTCAACCTTTCTTTTATCAATTTCTTTCCCTTCCCCACTTCGTTCAGCCTCACAACATTTTCCAAATTGGGGTTGCCATATTGTTCTACTGGCTCCAGGGTACGGCAATAATATAAAAAAGAAGAAAAAAAATCTTCTAATCAGGTAATAATCCTTATTTTTTTTAAAAAGATAAGTCCATTGGTGAATATTATTGTGTTTATTCTTGAGATAATATATTTTTTTAAATCTTGCACTATAAATCAAGATTTTATTTCATATTATATGTTAAATCTATAATAAACTCAGCACGGGTAATACCGTCGCATATACCACGGTCAAAGGGTTAATAATAGCACGGAACCGAAACATCCCGATCCCCCGCGACGAGATATATAAATAAGTTTGTACGTTTTATACACGCATGCAGTTTAGTTTAAACACGTAAGTTTATTACGATACTTGAAATATTATAAGTAGTTTATTAAAGGTACACAAGTAAGTTGACACGTCTACATATTACAAGAATGAAAGGTTGGCAAGGACAAGCAGAGGTAAAGAGCTTTTACTCAGTTAGAAAGACAGGACTTTTAGATTTGGCACTTATTAGTTTCACGCCTACCATGCCCAGAGCAAGTGTTAAAATTGGCAGGCAGCTGAACAAAATATTTTTATTTTTAAAAAATTTTAAAACTTCAAATGAGTACTGTGACTCACTTGCTCATCCTAAAATATTAAGATGATCAATAACCTACATTGTATTATCCAGTCATAACTACAAAACTGCGTAATGTTTGATTTTGCACAATTGCCAGACTTGTAGGCGTGAACCTGAGAAGGACCGAAGGTATTCGCGCATTCACAGAGAACGTGAAAATCACGAATCAAAACTCTGGTTTCCAACTAGATAATGTATCACTGAGGCAAAATTAAAAGTTTTCAGATATCGAAGTAGTGTGGCTTTATGCAGGCCCTCGTTACAGAACATCGATAATAGTAAAGACATTTAATATGTATCTATAAACATGGCAATGTCAAAGATTTACTAAACATTAAGTAAAAACAGCTGCTGAATACATATTAAGATTAATATTCACTTATTTATATACACGCCTTCAACAGACAAACACGACATAGAACAATCAATCGTTGGCCTTTTCTAATTAAATTCCATTTAGTACATTAATAATTCCGATATAAAAAACATACATACATTAAAATGCTACCGTATCCTTGCAAAATTGGCAAATTACCACTAATTTCACGTTACTCGCTAATATTGTGACGTGGCTCTCTCTCGAACCGGGTTAAACCTAGCCTTACATTAATCCCTTGTAAAGGTTGGGTTGCTCTCTTCCACTTCTGATCAGGTCTCTAACAAAACATTGAGACTAGACGAACGGTATTATTAACAAACACTTAACGTTACACTTTACCGGTGCACTCCTCTAAGCGATTTTTCAAATAAATATCTGTTAAAAAAAAATAACACAATATAAAAATAAATAAACATTCGTATTGGCAAAAGTTGAATGGAAGCGCGCTAAAGGAAGATTAAATTGTTTAAAAAAATATATCATCAAAGATCTTTCTTTCTCCATAATCTCAAAGGTGTACGAAACGAAACACAATGATTATGTGCTTTCTTTTACGGACACACTAAAAATGTACTTTTTTTAGGCCGTTGTTGATGTACGATAGGCCGTTATTGGTACACTAACACATTACATCTCTGTGAAAATTACCTTGTCATTGGGAAGATGCTACATCAGCACGGCTCGTCCCCCGGGGGATGTCAGACTAACGGCGCGTGCTACGAGGGGTTGTCATGAATAAGATGCTAAAATAATCTCGAAATATCACAAAATAAATATGATGATGTAAATATTTTAAATACCCGGTTGCTGAATAAAGCAACGTATAAATATTCCCATAGACTAAGACCCAATTCTAAATGGCAGTCACAGTAATTGCTGTAAAAAACTAGTTAATAGCCTAATTGGTGTTGTGTGGAAAACTCTAAGAACATTTAAATCCTTAACGAAGATTCGTCGTAATTCGTAATAAATTGAAATTAAAACTAGCGGTTGTAGCATTATTAGTCGATTATTGTCTATGCCTTAGACAAGAGTTTCTTCCATTTAACTAGAGAGGTCTTCTTATTGCATTCGTTTTCAGCGTTATTTCCGCCGCCAAGTCGGTCGACACTTCGGCACTTTTTCCCCGGGCGGTGAGTAGCCGTCGCCGCGTGCCCAGCCTCTCCGGGGCAAGCGACCGGGCTCTCGCCGTTCAGCGTCAAGGCGGGGGTGCCATCGCCGATTCTATCGACGCTTTTAGACTTCTTTCCACGTTTAGGATTGGTCAGTTTGTCGTCGGGTATGAAGAGACTCAGGATGAAGACGGGCCGGGGCTTGATGGCGTGCAAGGTTTGACGTCAGGCACGCGCCATGGCGGCCCAGCGGGTGTCGTCCGACTCGTGCGTGATGTATCGGTGGCCCACGGCCCCCTCCAGCTGGCGCAGGTCTTTCCACGTGTCGTAGTCCTGCAGCCACGTGTGCAGGAGAGTCTTGTCCACGGTGAAGCGCTTGCGCTGCTTCACTTGCAGCAGATTGTTGATGAGATCAATTGCTGGAAAACAAATTTATAAAATAGTAGCCCCAACAGAAAACATTTTGCATAGTTAATTTAACAGTTATAAAAAAATCAGGGACGAAAATAAATAAATATGGCACCTATAAGTCATCTAAAAGCCCACAGTAAAGTTTTTTTTTCCTATTAATACCGATTTAGCCCAGCATTTGATTAAAGTGTCAGACCGTGGAAAACTTTCAAGACTCCACAGAAGAAAAGACAACTGGCTGGCACCATTGTTCAATTACCTACATGGGTATGTAATATACTATTAGATAGTCATTGGAAGTCAATCCATGAATTCCAAAAGCGTGACTAATGAAACTCTGGGAGCTGTTCTATAACTCATGCAATACAGTATCTCACTGTTACACAACAATCAAAGCAACGATTTTGAAGGTTACTGATATTCGGGCGACAGTCCAAGCACCATTCAGGTGACAACCAAGTTGAATATATGATAATCCTACCGTCCAGGGAGATCTCCTTCCACGGGTTCGGGGGGTACATGAAGGCGGCGTTTTGGATTTGCTCGTTGATGTCCTCGTCCTCGTTGAAGGGGAACGTACCGCTGAGGGACACGTACACTATCACGCCCACCGACCACATGTCCAGCGAGCGGTTGTAACCCTTGTTGCGGAGTACCTCGGGGGCTGGAATGACAACATGAATAGCAAGTATTAATATAAATATAAACCAGTGTGCATTACTGTTCTAAGGGTTTTTAAGGGAAAAGCTTATGAGTGGGTTCTAAATAAAATACTTCTATTATGTCATAAGGCGAAATCAATTGATAAATACATGAAAGATTGTATCAATGCCAAATTCTGTGGTCAAAATGTCGCTCTTTTAGATGCAGGCAGGTGAAAAAAGTCAACATTCCGTAAAAACATTATTTTTTATGACATTGAGATGTAAATATCAAACTGATAATAATCAGCTAATACAAAGCCATTTGCTTTTTTCATTAATTTAAATATGTATTTCATTTAACTAAAACTCAAAGGAATTAAATTAATTGGAACTATATAATATCTACTAATTGCAACAACAATAGGATTATTGTGTTCAATCAAATTATTTAATATTGGAGACTTTGATAAAGCGTATCGGAGAGCAAATCTTTATGATGCATAAATGTTAGGTACTTGCCGTGGATTCTCATATACAAATATCTGAGAAACTTTGTTTGGATCTGTTCCAATAATTGTATATATTTATTTTGGTATGGGGCCCATACAGCAGAGGCGTACTCTAGTTTGGACCTTACAATGCAGTTGAACATAGAAGTCATCGCTGCAGGCTTGGTAAATTGTTTGCTAGACCTTATAACAAACCCTAACGGTCTGTAGCACGATGTGGAAAACTGCAATATATGGTCTGAAAACGTAAGTTTGGGATCAAAGACTACTCCTAGGTCTTTGATCGACCTTATAGATGACAATAAATCATTCCCTATTTTATAGTTAAATTTGATAGGGTTTTTTGAGCGCGTATATGTCATGGATACACATTTTTTTGTGTTAAAATATAATTTATTTTTATGATTTGAGTTAGATATAAATTTACTTATTTTAATGTTTTCTCCACTGAGATTTCCAATGCTGAGGAATATATTTAACATTATCCATTTATAATACAATTTATATTTGATTTCATTGTATTTAATCAATCATTGTGCATTGTAGAATCTTCAACATAAACAACACATCAAAAACCTTTTGACTATGTGATCATCATAAAAAAATGATAAATTCACACAAACAACAATGTGGCGAAATACTGGGACCACCTACCCAAGTACGCTGGAGTTCCCACCACTGATCTGCGGAAGGACTTCTCTCCGATGATGCGGGCAAAGCCAAAGTCACACAGCTTCACTTGGGGGAAGTCCGAGTCAGAGGAGAGGAGCACATTCTCCGGTTTCAGATCACAGTGGACTATGTTCTTGCTGTGCAAGTGTTTTAAGGCAACCAGGATCTGGAAAAAGGCAATTTGATGTATATTAATAACTCCCACCATCAGCTAACTAACCATCACGCCGTTTTCCGCAGGGGTGGGCAGAGAGGACCGACCGCCATACAACTCTGTCTTGGCACACACTCCTTGCTTCATTCACATTCCCCGATAAAAAGCCCCCCGTGCGACAGAAGTGATAAATATTTTTGAGGCGTAGAAAAGGTTAAGATTCAAATGAATTTTCCTTTTTGAATCTCTTCTCACATTTATAACCCTACCCCCATCTGGCTGGTTGGTTAGTGCTACAGGCAGGAAGATAAACTAGTCTGACGCTATATTCAATAGAGATCGGGAACATAGAGATGTATGTTCTACCCAATGACCGAGTTCTCGAAACAACGCCTGAGCATTCCGTAGAAGCGGACAGTGGCAAAAACCCTCTATAAGTAGCAGGGAGTGATATGCGAAGATGCCTAGTAGGAAGTTAGTTGGGTAAAGCGAAGGAAAGTGGCCGCACTCCTTCATTCAAGGCTTGGTGCCAGTCGTAAGGAGAAACGAGAACTGAAGACCAAGCATAGAAACAGCATACAGTATGGCTGGTGTCATCCTTAACACTCCCGTACCGAAGAGGGTTCTAATGTCACCCCGAACGAGAGTTTTGAGCGATATCTTAGATAAAGATTACGGAAAAATTATGAATAGACTCCTCTCTAAGTATTACCAAAAACAAATTACCTAAGATTCTGATTGCACATTTGATTTTTACCTTCAGGTACGGAAAGGTTAACCGTCTTTAAAGACTACAAGAAGTTTGGGGACTGACGACGTGTTAGGTTAGGTTGAGTTAGGTTATATTTAACGTGTTGTCGCATTTGTGTAATGATAAACTTGGTGATCCGCTCGGTGAGGCGGCCCCGCTCGTGCGACAGTATCATCTCGAGCATGTCGCCGCGCAGCTTCTCCATCACCACGAAGATGCGCTCGGGCGTTTCGAACATGCGCTCCAGATTCACCACGCCCGGGTGCGACAGGTTCTGCAGGATGGCCACCTCGTTCTTCAGCTGCGCCTCCTGCTTGGTCGGGAAGCGTAACTTGTCTATAACCTGGAATTGACACAATCGCCATTAAGTTAGAAGGTTGTTACAATAAAATGCCACACATTTTATGCAGAAAGGAGAAAAAGATTTATTATTAAAATTTAAAAAAACCTTTTCAACACTGTTTAATTAGCTTTATTATTAAAACAATTGCCAACGGTCTCGATCAGAAACGGTGGCAGCAAACAAATTAATATCATATCGGGTGTTTATTTATCACATTTAAAAAAATAATTATTACCTTAATAGCTACCGCCCTGTTAGTCCGCCGGTGGATTCCTCCGTATACAATGCCAAACTGGCCGGACCCTAACACCTCGTCAGGGAAGATCTGGTACAGCTGGGACATGTCCGTCACCCTCTCCTCGGGCATGCCATTGCTGCTTTCTCCTGGAAATTCAAATGATAATTTGTTATCACATGTTCGTGTGTTAAGCAGTGACAGTGTACTAGCTAACAAGTAGTATAGTGCGTTACCAGACTGCTGCGTTACGGGCATCAGCGACTGGCGGATGGCTGTCTCCCAGGACTTGGCGAGGTAGGCGCCCACCCCGCTGTCCGGAGGCGGCAGGGCGTTGACGGAGCCCCCGGGCCCCGACAGGTGTGCCAGCGGGTCCGCCCCCACCAGGTAGTCCACGTTCACGGTGCGCACCTCGAAACAGTGCATCACATCTGCAAATAACAAGTTATTTATGAACATGACTAATAATTCATTTATGTGAGGAATCTGCTGGTGATATGGATCGCCTCGTATCATGATAAGTCTAGATGTCTAAGGCATACAAAATATATGTACGTTTAAAGAATATAAGTCAAATATGCCACTTACAGAAAAAAAGGCTTCACTTTTCTAATAAAATTCACTATGGAATTTAAAAAAAAATGTCCAAATCTTTCAATCATATTGACCCCTCCTACGTAAACTATTATACCTTCAAAATCCCAATTGTTGAGGAGAGCTTTTTAAAGATTCTTTTGACCACTTTAATTCTAAATATTGACTGATAAATCCAAATATTATCAAATATAAAATACGAAATTAAAATATTTGCTTAGAGTTTGGATTTAATCGGAATATTCGAATTTACAGTGATCAAAAGAAACACTCTCCTCAACAATCGGGATTTCGAAGATACGATAGTTTACGTAAGACAGGGTCGATATATATCTTTTAATGTAATTAAAAATAATAATTCTGAATTAGGCACTAAAAAAAAAAAAAAAAAGTGATCTATAGACTGGATTTTCAATAGAAAAAATTGAGTTAAAAAAAATTTGAAGTCACGGCAGAAAAAAATTATGTATTATACTAAAACAGTTATGAAATCACTGCAAGTAGACCTCTATTGACTAATTCTTCAAACAGATTAGAACACTTAGAAGAAATCTCAAGATATTAAATCTTTTAAATTCCTGATGACTGTTATAAAACTCCTAGGAATTCCTGTTTAGACATCAAATGTAAAATGGAGTAAACCTACCTCCTTGTGGCGTTCTGGCTGTGTCTATCGTCAGAATTTCACTGAGAGGGATCTCTTTGTAATATTTGGCACCTTGGTCCGATTGGAAGAGCGTTATTGATTTGGCGTCTAACCTCCAGTAATGTCGCTTTAACTGAAACGACAAATATTGCATATTAGAAAGAGTTTTTTTATTATTTATTCATCGGTGTTACTTAGAACTTAATTGATTATGAGGGAATATGTTTAATCTTTATGTGACTGAAAGGGTGTACCCTTTTCGGTTTTCAATATAGATTTTTTTAATGTTTCAGTAAGTCTAACCGGTTGAAACTTCCTGACTTCTCCACAATAGTGAAAATGAACAATTAAACAAAACCGTTGGATATGTGGAGGGTGGCATGTAAGCGGAAAACGCTTAAGTAAAACTTACACCTTCTGATGACTGAAAGGGTACCCGGGTACCCTCTTGTGTTTTATATAGAATTTGAAGCTTGTCCGTATTTATTAATCATTTTATCTCATTTTAAATGATAAATATGATGTACTGTTGTGTTCAAAGTACATCACCTGTATCCTTAATACTATTTTTAATCACCTACTGATCAAAAACCCCAAGAAAAGATGGCACTGGGTGAAATTCCCACCCACTTCCTAAAGTCTTGAACTGAATTGAAATGTATTACGTCATGAAAGTGGTCCAGCAAACTTCAGCAAATTATATACTGTAAAAGAAACCTTCATATCAATTTTAAAAAGGTGTAATTTTATTCAGTCACATAACGGTTAAAACTGTGGTTTGGTACTAACCGTTTTGTCTTTATTTGTAAAATGTACGAGCCAGCCTTCTTTGATGCATTTGGAGCCCCGTTTTTTGGTGTGCTTTACGGATTGCACTATTCGCATCAGTGGAATGTTGGCGCTCGGTGACGAGGAGGAACTGGAAATAAATCAACGTAAAACATCATTAAAATAAACATAATTCAGCCAAAAAGTCGACAGCAGGCTTGAACCCGAATGTACACTACAGGCCATTTATTGTAAGGAAACAATGTTCAACATACTTTAAATAACTATTGTACCAAAGGGATTATTTCTATGATATAAACATTTACATGTATTGGAATAAAACTTATTTTCCTTTGATAAAAGCACCTTTTTTTATTTATTTTTATAGTGAATACAGCACAAGAGTCCCAATCGCTACCAAACCGTCTAGAGCCACTGAGACTATGGCATCCCCAACTGGGGTATGTTGTGAGGCTGAAGGTAGTGGGGAAGGGAAGGAGATGGTGAAGAGGAAGGTTGGGAAGTACCTGGCTATTCAGATCTGGTCACCAAACACGGCTAAAGCCATTTCAAGCAACGCTACGATTCTGAATGGTGGTCTTTCAACAGGGCGATACTTGGAGTATCTACGACTCTGAACTGCACTTTCTACTGATAGAATTTTTTTTTTTACTTTTCTTTTTTAACTATAATTTTTTTCTTACCGTTATCATGAATCCTGTTTTTTGAATTTCTCACAACGAAAGACACCTTTCTTGAAAATGTGAAGTTTTACACAATCTGACTAGTCGAATATCTTTTTTAGTTTACTGTGTCAAATGCAAAAGGTCTCACTAGACCGCCTTCGAAAAACTTAGGCGTTATGTAGCCTCACACAATATTAAAATTAGAATGATAATATTTAAAGGTGCCAATCTCTTTTATAGCCTTTGGAAAAGAAGGTGACTGGTTTGAGTATGTGAATATAATCAATATTGCACCAATTAGTGTCCTTTATAAAGTACCAAATGAATATGACTCATTCAGAAAATCTTCACAAAAATTAACAAAAAAAATGTCTTATCTATAAGTGAAATAACTCACTTGAATCATGTTTAAATCAAAAATCATATTTGGAGTTATATTACTAATATGTGATGAGTCACTTGGACAATTTTCAAAGAGATTTTTAAAAATTACAGTTATAATAAATAATTTCATATTTGTAATTGTTTCCATACACATGAACGGTAATGTACGTAATTTATTTCAGTGTTTGTGTACACAACATAAGTGCAAAGTCTCGGACGTTAAAAAAGAAAGCCAAAATGTGGATAAAAACATCCGACAAAATTTCTGTAGAAAAAAAAGCCAAAAACTCACGCCAAAAGCAGGTGACACTGAATATTTTACACATGTTTGAATGAGGTTACACACATAAAAAAATGCATCTAGGGTTTTTTTTTGGGGTTCCTTAAATATAAACTTACTACTTCATGCTAGTTGTATTTCCGTAATGCAAGCTGTTTAAACATAACATGTTGTATAGTGAAGAGTCTGGTATTCATATAACAATAGCAGTAGGAATAGGAGTGGTGGGTCTATGTCAGCACAGAAGGGTTAAAGAAATGTCTTGTTGTTTTATAACCTCACACTTCTTGTTTGTATACTAATTGAATTTCCGAAATTGATGAAGTTAATAACAAAAATTACGAGTTTGACTTCCACTCTTATTCTGATCATAGACAAAAAAAACACAATTTTTATTTCTTAACTTTTTCTGTTTTTTTATTCAACTTTCAGATTTTTTGTTAGATTAATCAACCTTTCCGTACGTCGAAGTAAAAATCAAACGTACCATCCGAAGGGGTATAAACCCTATTTGATCTCGCACATTAAAGCGTTTTCGTGACATAATCTTAGGCAATTTATTTTTGGTATTTTATTTTTTATTTATTTATTAACTTTTTGTTTCTTACATTATTTTTCACATTAACTACCTCACTAGGTCATAAGAACTTGTTCTGAGGTAAGTGACAGTGAGTACAATTAGAATAATAAAAAAAAATGATGATATTTGTTACACAATGTTCTAGTTTGTCATGGTGAAGAATTTCAAGTGCTATTTTAGGAGGTCTTCAATTTCCTTGCGGTCCTTACTCATTAGCCATTTAGTAAAGTTTTGATTAAAGGAATACATATTGGTGATGGCTACAGTCTGTGGTGGGAGTTTGTTGTAAGTGTGGGGCGCTAAATATTGTGAATATACTTCTCTTAGAGAGAAGTATATTCATAATATTTTAATAATCTTTATCAGAGATATCGCACAAAATTCTTTCAGGGGACATTAGAACCCTCCTTCGGAACGGGAGTGTTAAATAAAGTCTTAAAAAATGTTGGAGCATATTTTTACAAATTTCCATTTCACGGGCAAACTTTTGGGCTAAATCATTGATTCGTATTATGTATACACAAGTGTGTGTCATGGGCATGATTTATTTAACATTTAAGTGTATGTATTTCTTTAGCAAAAGAGATTTATTGTTATTATTATAAACGGGGTGTAAATTTTACGCATAGTGTAAGGTCGGAATAGCAAAAAACTTCCTTATGACCACAGCAAATGCGTCTTATTTAATGGCCTACGTCCGGTGTAAATAAACCAACGCTGAACCGGCGCTTAAAAATCTAATAAGTAAGACAGACTATGTTTTAGTGCATTTTTTGTCTATGAGCAGATATATTTAACAATAAAACAAAAGCTGAATGTGAGAGAAAAGTAACATATTTCTAAATAAGTAGTTAAATTTCAAAGCTGTTTTTAAAATTATTGAATAGCATTAGACAAGGGGTAAAATAACAATTGGATGGTTAAATCTGTTCTTTAATTTTTTTTTAATTAACATCTGTTTGATGCGCATTGTGTGGACAATGGTGAGGTTATCAGTGGCGGCTCGTGATTTTGTGCTAAGATTGAAAAATACGACATTGTTAGTGTTGTTGTAGCCGAAAATGTTTTTTTTTTTCAAGATTTTTTTTTGTAAAGATTTTCCACTTTTGGTGATGCACTGCACGGATTTCTGAAAAATCTTCTTACAAAAAATTGAAATTTTGAAAAAAAAAAGTTTTCGGCTACAACAACATCAATAATGACGTTTTTTTCAATCTTACCACTCTAGCAGACTAAAAAGTCACGAGCCGCCACTGGAGGTTATATTGATGATGTTGTGACGGTTTCTCCTAATACCAGGCTTGAATAATTGTTTTATCTTATTTGTATATCAGACCAAAATTACAAACAAATGTTTACACAGCCCTTAGATATCAATGGTTTCATTTTGATATTTGCTGGTAGGTTTGGGCAATGCTGCCTGCATAAAAGGCCAGCAAAAAAATATATCGTCGTCAATGCGAAAATACCTCCCATGTGGTCAACTCTAAAAAAATTGAGTTAAATATGACATTGCGCAGAGTTCATGTTTGTACTTGAAGTTTCAATGTTTTTATTGGTGAAAATACATTATTGCATCTTAAAGCGTATTTTTGAACTCTCAAAAAACAATTTGTAACTGTCAAAAATCAGTTTTTAATTTCCTCCTGAACAATTACGCTTTTGACACATACGAGGTATTTTCGCGTTGACGACGATTATACATATTTTTAAAAAGTTGTTACTCTGTTTTCTATTAAAGAATCTTAAAAACAAACTTTGCCACAATATAATTTCACTTAAATCATTGTAATAGTTTTTCAGAATAAGCGAATCAGCGCGTATAAACGCTGTGATGGAAATTTATCAAAAGGCCGATAAAACAAAGAAAAAGATTATTACTATCAACGCATAATTTTTTTTCAGAATTTTCATATTTGGCTGACACATCACGTCATGCACCACGTAAAAAATTATGTTTCAACAAGATTGGCGGCCATCTTGGCTTTCAATATCTGGGCCTTTTATGAGAACGGTTTTGATAACATTGTAAAAATTAAGCAATAATCACCTGCTAGGCCGGCTGCATGACTTCTCCTCGGACGAGGAGTTATCGGCGTCGGGATCCCGAGGCAGCGGCGGACCCTGGCCGTTGGGCGTGGTCGCCGCTGCTCGTACGCCCTCCGCGTCCGAGTCATCTTCCTCCTCGCACATGCTGCACGAGAGAAGCTCTCGCTCCGAGCCAGTGCTGCTGTCTTGGTACTCGCCTGAGAGATGCAAACACAACCCTTTATTATTGTTATACATCTATTCAAATGAGCATGGACTATTAGCCACTTCACCCTCGCTCCCGTACTGGTACGGGCAAAATGAACTTAGCGCTACACTCGCGGCTGTGCCCAAATGGGCATTCACATGTCGTTATATTCCCTCCGTTATATATTTATTTCACAATAGTTTACGCGCCGCCTCAACACACGGTCTCCGTTATAAACATAAACTCAGTCATCATAAATTATGGTAAATTAATTTTTAAAACTAAAAGTTGAGGGTGAAGTGGTTAACCCTTATCTTGGCAAACCCCAAATCTCTTTTTTATCGTCTTGTCAATTGCAGACACCTATGGTAAGTTTAAAAATATATTGTAACTTTAAATATATCTATATATTTATAGTTATAAATATATATTTTTCTTATCTTTTTTACCTTGCCGAGATAAGGGTTAAAATGCGTTAAAGCATAGACTTGGCTCCAATAGTTTCATAACCCTAAAGTAGTATTTTTTTTAAAGGTAAAAATGTTTAATTCAATCTCATTTTTTTGATGTACCACAAGTTTCGGACACAATGTTGATAATATAGTCCAAAAATGTGTTTAGTGCAATATGAAATTTCAACTTATTTCACTAAGGATTAATAGAAATATAGATGCTACATATACTCACTACCCGTGTCCCGTATGATCTCCCCGCTGCAGTCCTTGGGTATCTTCTCGACGCACTTCTTGTGCACGTTGTGGTGGCAGTCCTTGCACTGCAGGCCCTGCTTGAAGAGTCCCCGCAGCAGCTTTCGGCAGTGGCGGCAGACGGTGGGCCGCGTGTACGAGTGCAGCACAAACGTGTGCGGGATGTTCACGGCCGGCTGCGGCTGCCCGCTCGGCCAGCGGCTGCTCAGCGACGGAGAGCGGTTCTGTTTGGAAGCCGGGACTATTACAGTCTGCAAGAATACGGTCACCGTTTCATTTGGATGATGCGTAATTAAAGAATTCACCATTCATTTAATCTTGCGAAGAAAGTCAAATGACTTATTACCAAAAGACCCTTTTGAATTTTTGAGGTATCAAGACATGATACACTTTCTCATATCGATGATTCTTAAATCGATGTTTCGGACAGCCTTGCAGTGTCAGATCAAGGTCAAATGAGGATATCGAGACATCGCCCTAAGGATGGCTGTGCAAATTTTAAGTTTGCTTCAAATATTAATTTGTTGTAATCTTCGACAGAATCCAAGATTGTTTTGAATTGCATACAGGGATGAACTGTGGTTCTTTTTTCCTGATTTTCGCATTTTTTGTTTTATAACTATAAAAGGTTGCTATATAGCAGTGGTGCTCAAACTGTTTAGTAAAAGGGCTTAAACTAATTTTCAAAAATTCATGAACCACATAGAGTACAAGAATGAGGTGACATTTCTGAGAATTTTTTTGATTTCCTGGAGAGCGAAACCGGTTCTTCGATTTTTTTATTCAAAAACTTCCTCTCACCCTCCAAAATCTAGACATTTGGTGAAAATCTAAAAATAGGCACTACCACTTGAAAAATTCGTGTGGCACAAGAGGTGTGGTTTAAAAAAAAAAAAAACTTTAACTAATTCGTTAATGTCATGTTAAACAATTTGATTTTTTTTCTATGTTGCCAAGTGGGTCGCACGAAATGGACTCGAAGAGTGAACAAAGCTCCCCCCATGGAAATCTTTAGTAAAAGGCGAAAAAATTTATTCGCTATCGAAAGGAAACCAAAGTTGTCTTTAAATATTCGCTTTTTTAACAGAAAAAGGTCACCTTTGACCTGAAACACTGCTTCCTTTGTGAAGTGTTAAAAATATACTTACCCAAAAGAAAATTTTATAAATGTCACATAACTCAATAGTGATAGATATCCTTTTGTTAAAAAGGCTTCTTTTTAGTAATACGTACATAACAAAACCTCTGATATCATTCCCAAGTCTCTCCCTGATCAGAGTCTGACGTATTTTCCATTATTTTAGTTTAGGTTTTGAGCAATGTTATTTCACAAATGCACATAAAATTCATTTTGACAAATTAAGTGTATTTTTTATATACAAGTCAATGAAGTGTTAATAGATTATGTTTATAATGCCCCGAGGGCAATGTTATAAAATATGTAAAAAGTGAACTTAAAAACACAACTTTTTTTATTAATACAACATTAAAAGCATTTCAATTCCCAAGATTTCATGTTAAACCATTTCCATTATATCAGAAAAATAGAGCTCTTTATGGCTCTCAATATAATTTTGGGATGCGGCAGAAATTAAACCGACAACCTTCCGACTAAAAGTCAAACCCCTAGACCACCATGCTAGAAAAACCATCAAATATCTAGTCACAGAATGGAAAACACGAAAATAAATTATGTTGCTTGTATTTTGTTAGAGAGAATATTCTATTAGTTTGTATGTTTTCATCTGATAACCAATATTGTTAAATTACAGCATTCAAGATTTTTGGGGTACTTAAGATTATTTTAATATTGTTAACTTACAAGATATTAATATTAATAAGTTTAGGAAAAAAGTTGTAGATATTTACGAGTGGGTTAATGTTACTGCATAAACTAGGAAAGATCCTTTGTTTAGCACAAGAAACAAGTATATTAGTTAAATAAATATATTAGAAAACTCACCAGCACTTTAAGCACCGTTTTTCCCTGAAAAAGCCATGCATTTTGTAATAAGGCTAAATTTGCTTAGTTAACAATTGTAGGGAAAATACTTTTTGGAACATATTACCCTGATTGAAAATCTTGAAAATAATTGTTCAGTGCAGCACTTTCTTTCTTAAGAAAATGTGCATATAAAGAGAACATACTGAGATGAGAGACAACTAGATGTTACCCTACCTCTGGTAGAAATGCCAGTAAGAAGAAAAATCACGTTTAAAGTGTCTAAATATATTGAAATGGTAGAAATCTTGACTTGAAAAATATAAGAACTCTAATTCTAAAACCATTTATTGCTACAAAATTCGCCGAGGATGGTTGTAAGGTACTGAGGTATCATATTAATGGGTCGGTGAATAAGTTCGTAACGATTTTGGTTTCCAAGGCAACATATATATTGCCTTATTGTAAAAAGTTATATTAATTGTTGACTTTATTGTCAATTCAAAATATCTTGCTCCAACAAATTATCTTTTACACTCTCTATCCAACAATTGCTGCTTTTAAAAATTCTCTAGATGCCTCTTTTACCTATAAACCAAAAGATTTCTTAAGGAGTGGAATGGAAAAACTGTCAGAACATTGGGAGTCCAATCGTAAACAATGTGAGAGAATATATTATTGATAAGTTAGTATTTTTTCATATAATAAAAACGCTATGAACTAATGCATCAACCCAATATAAAGATATAGACCATTCTCCATAGTTAGTAAATCCAAACTTATGATTTGGCTTTCTCGTGAGGTATTGTTTTGGAAGGTATAAACCACAAGCACACTAAACCAAGGACTTATAATTTTCGGGTAATCTGATAATTGCCAATTGTAAATAATAAAAACAAATATTTTATACACATTTATTGAGTTTTAAAAAACACACATAAAATAGATTCATTTAATTAAACATTACAGATGTAAGAAATAATATAATTTTCAAGTAACAATTATCAGATCTTAGAATACCCGTCACCAATAAAATAAACCTTTCCTAACAGTAATAACCTTTTTGTGCTAAGAGTAATGCACGTTTACACGACATAGTAACCTTTTCATACTAAATGTAACAACTTTTTTTTAAACCTAAAGCAATCAATTGCAACTCATGTCTTCAACAAAGCACCAATCAGTACAAATCACCATTATATCAAAATATACACTAAGAGAATACATGTAAAATTTAGATTTATTGAAGAAAACTTCTTTAAAAAACGAGTAAAAACACTGAAGTAAAAAGGGTGATAATTTTTTTTTATCATTAATATGTTACGGATTAAAAATAATCCTTAATAATTTAGAAAAAAAATCATTAACAAATTGAAAATACTATGTTGATAGGGAATGTATGCATATAAATAATACTGATTCACTTAATGTTAAATGTATGTTATTATTCGAAAAATAATACTCTAAATGTCTTTTATGAAAAATTGTTGAATCTATAAATGAGAAGTCATCATTCTTAGTCACTTGGCTTTATATATACTTAAATAAGGGTTGTTAACCGAAGGAATGAAGTTCGTTGTCTTAAAATTGAATAAAACACATAATATATAGCACTAAATATTACCGTTAAATCCATTTAAATGCATTAATATATCAAACAAAAAACTGAAAAAAATGTTAGTGTATTCCAGGGGTGTATATATCCATAGACTGATCAGCTGTACATGCACAAAAAAAAAGAAAATTCATTCAGATAAGTTTATTTAAAAAAAAAATGTCAAAGTTCATGATTTATAGAAAATCAACCCTTATTTCATAAATTTGTGAGAAACTATGTTACTTTCTCTTTTCTTGGGGCTTGCACAGCTTTAGAGCTTCTATGGACTGCACACACCTGGTGTATAATATGTGTAAATATTATATTAAAATATATTATACAGTATATATCCAAATAGCCACTAATTTTATAGATATTTATTTTATAGTAAATTTTATTGTGATCATTTAAAACTAATACGAATTCTTGAGTTCTGCTTGGTGTGAAAAATTTTAAACGCGGGAGCTGTTTCACTTTCTAAGGACACGGATATTTTTAAAGAAATGTAAAAAAATATGTTTGTTTAAACACAATTAAATTTGTGTTGAATATTTTCATTCAAAATTTGTTTACAAAATATGATTTAAAATTAACCTCTTAAAAAAAAAGTGAGATTGCAAACATTAAATATTTTGAACGAAAAGTTAATTTAAATTTAATGATATTTAAGATTTTATTTGATTGTACTATTATGTATATGAAATATTATGATGTTTACAGTGAAAACAGAGCATTGAATATTTGATCAATTTATTCTTATAAATAAATCCACCGCTGTCTACAAGGCATTAATGAAAAGATAGCCTAGATTTGACAATCTCTAAATAATGTCGGATGGAAGTGTTCTTAGAGTAATAATGTCAATCTAGACTTGTTTCTCTATTCAAGGAAGTCACGGTCGTTAGAGTCAATGTTAGTTTCATTTACAATAACATTTGCATCTCAGATGTCAAAGTTCAGTTGTCCACTGTTATGAAAATGTACACGTAATTTTTTTATTTATTTAACTATGCACATATTTAGACAGAGGCGTAAAGATTATTGTTCTATAACAACGTTTAACGAAGCCAAGCCATTTTTAAAAGATTGGATGTTGTCACAGTATTCACGTCATACATAAGTTATTTGACCATTGAGTGTGAACCAATGCTGATGTATTTTAAAGATTTGAGTTCTGAGATACAGATGTGAAGCACTATGCAGCAATTAGGAATCAAAAGCATGTTTGGGTCTCTGCTTGAATAGGGTCAAATACATCTTATACTGAGATGAATAATTTGCGATGACGAAATAAAATCATGTTCAAAAGTTAAGTTAAAAATGCTTGTAAAAAAATACCAAAATCAAGGCCCGCGTTTTGGGTTAAAGTGTTTTTGGATCCCTCATTGCATGATGGCACACGATTATAATACCACAAATCTAACGTAGAATATAATTAATACCATAAGCTGCAAATTGATATTACGGAGTAGAACGCTGATTATCCAAAAACCTTTGGAATAGACAATGAAGGGATGCTAGATATACGACAATACTTAACAATAGAGGAGCATAGATTTCAATTACAGAAAATAGTGAAAATTGACGGATAGATAAAATCGCAATGCTATGAGTTAAATAGTTAAGAAATATACCTATCACAGAAAATAGAAAAAACTAACAGTAAGATACCCTTTCAACAATTTGAGTTAAATAGTATAATCTAATAGTGACTTACAATTTCAATGGTTTTTTTCTTAATAGTTAATACCGCACAAAAGTCCCAACTGCTCCCAACCATCTAGAGCCAGTGAGACTATGGCATCCCCAATTGGGGTATGTTGTGAGGCTGAATGTAGCGGGGAGGGGAAGGAGATGGGGAAGAGGAGGGTTGGGAAGTACCTGGCTATTCAGATCTGGTCACCAAACACAGCTAAAGCCATTTCAAGCAACGTTTGGATTCTGAATGGTGGACTTTCACCAGGGTGATACTTAGAGTATCTACCACTCTGGAACGTGCCGCAAATATACTTTTTATTATTTTATATGAATTAAATGTGTTATGGCACATATTAATTAAATAAAATTTATTGACGCACGCCGGGTTTGAACCCGCGACCTTTGGATTCGTAGTCGAGCGTCATACCACTCGACAATGGAGGCCGTCAAATAATAATTCAAGATACGTAGTGAAAACTGACAAGAAAAATACAATCCCAATGAATCGAGTGACATTCAAAACTGACAGTGACATACAATCCCAATTATTCGAGCTAAATAGTTAAACCTGAGTGTATTCGCATTTCTCTACCACAGTTCATTTCGTATTTCCTAATAATTGTGATAAACAAGCGTTCTACCGTGTAGAGACATAAAATTATTAATATCATAAATAATCGCCAAATAACGAAGAGATTAATCATAAATTTTGATAACAACCAATCCCGGTCAATTGAGATTCACCATCTCGGCCAGCCTTCTTACCAGCGAGTTGGTCTCGTCGGGCGGGCCGCCCGAGGGAGGGCGGCGCTAGTGCGGCTGGGCGAGCGCTGGGGCGCCGCGCTGTGTCGCCGCGCTGCCCCCGCGCCCGCCGCGCCCGCCACGCCCGACACGGCCGAGCAGTTGTTGGGGATCTTCACGGCGCAGCGCTTGTGGTAGTTCTGGCCGCAGCCTGAAATTATGAACACGCAGATTAATATCCATTTTAATCTCTAGAATAGAATAAATAAGTTAAAAACTCGCATGAAGGTTGCTGTATGTCATATAGAATTAACCGTATTTTGTGTATGCAGTTAGACTCTCATATAAGGTTTTTCAAGGGATCGGAAAAACCCTCTTATTAGGAAAAACCTTATATGTGGGATTATTTGGGCCATTTTTGCATATTAGTCATCATCATCTTACTATATAAAGGGATGAAATCTTATAATGCGCTGCCGGAAACCATCTAAATTATGCCTATCAATAAATTCAAATTATTTAAAATTATTTAATGCATATAAATCAAAATAATAAGTGGTATATAAGTTAAAATATTATTAAGTCAAAAAGAAAATGAAATAATTAGCTACTTGTAAACTAATATAAAATAAGTAAAAGGACCAAAAAATAAATATAAAATTAACTTGAAAAGCTTTTATGCTTATTATGTTTGATATATTAATTATTGAAATAATATCAAATAATCTTCAAAGTAAATATGAAACAGAAAAGCCAGAAAATAAAAGAATAACGGTCACGACCGAGACCAAATCCGAAGAAATTGAAAAAACATATAAATAATTTTCAACGAAGTATGAGATCGATTAAAGTGCCGGTTTCTAATAAGGTCTCGGTGGCTCAATTGGCAGAGGCGTTACTCCAGAATAGAGTAGAGGTTCCGAGTTTGTGTCTCGGTCGTGACTGTTATTCTTTTATTTTCTGGCTTTTACCGTTTCATATTTACGTCAAAGATTATTGATGTTATTTGAATTTATTTTTTTCTTAGGCATGAAAATTTCTTTTAAGAAGTTTTCAAGTTGGCAATTCATTACATACACTTCAAATATCTAATTCAAAAAATAAGTCACTTCTAAGAGGAATAATAATAAGCTGGATGTGTTCCATCAAAAGCCTCACCGTCACACTTGAGGCCCTGTCGCACCAGTCCGAAGAGCATCTCTCCGCAGAAATCACAGAATGTGGGCGCCTTGTACGAGTGCACGGCCAGCGCGTGCGGCCGGTACGTGGGGATATCATCAGGTGCGCACAGGTTTCCTGGAAAGAGAAAACGTTCATCAATACAATACTAGAATATGACAATTTTCCTACATTTCATTGTTAAAATCGAATCACTGATACAAGAACGGGGACTTTTATCAACAATTGACAAATGTGCAAAGAGAATTTTAGTCTAGCTTCGGTCATTCTCTTCATCTCAGTCTCACTATCAGGTACGGTTAAAGTCGCAGTGATAAAAGGAAATGGACATATTGCCAACTGACTAACTAACTAACCATCACGCCGTTTCTCCGCGGGGGTAGGCAGAGAGGACGGACCGCCATATAACTCTGTCTTGGCACACAATCCTTGCTTCATTCACATTCATACATCGTCACATACATACTCTTCTGTTATTCTGACTCTTCACGTGACCCGATTCTAGTATTTGATTTACTTGATCGTGCCATGTCTTTCTCGGGTGTCCCCGTCCACTTCTTCTTCCAATCACTTTCGCATCGTATATTCTTTTCATGTCACATTCAAATTCTAATGTACCCTCATCTTAGCTACTAATCATGGGGAAGGCTATCAGCTGGCCTCCGTGGTCTGGTGGTAAAACGCTTGACTACGGCTCCAGAGGTATAATATTTATACTATATTTACGGCACATTTCAGAGTGGTAGATATTGCCCTGGTGAAAGACCACTATTCAGAATCGAAACGTTGCTTGAAATGGCTTTAGCCGTGTTTGGAGACCAGATCTGAATAGCCAGGTACTTCTTAACCTTTTTCTTCCCCATCTCTTTAAGTAGTAGTTTCAAAATAATAAAAAAATATCTTTGTTTTACTTGAATTCAAATTTACACATATTTTTTGTTCTAAATTAATTAACTGTGTCTTATTATTAAGTCAATTACATGCGCGAGTGAATGCCATTTTTTTACTGCTACAATGTCTGATTTATGAGTAGAATGCTCGTAAAATGTTAAAACCAGCCTTGCAGAACTTACTGAGAATCAGTTCGATAAAGGATATTTATCCCCGGCGACAGAAATGGAAAAAATGTATTTAGGTCGAGGCATTTCGTCAGACTTCCTCCTGTGACCAATTCAACTGCGAGAAATCAATCGTAAACTTAACCACAAAGCGAAAAACCTTGGAGCGCTTGCCGATTAATTTGTGTGAATCACACTAATGGTTTTATGAATGAATTAATATCACAACAGATAATTACAGTTACAGTTGCAAAACCCGGCATTAAAATGATATATATAGTCGTACAGCGATAATATGTACTAAAACACTTTTTTTTTCAACATTAACTTTACTTAAGACTTGACGGTCTGGGTGGTCGAGTGGTAAGATGCTCGACTACGAATCCAGAGGTCGCAAGTTCTGTGATAACACATTTAAAATAATGTATAGTATATTTGCGGCACGTTCCAGAGTGGTATATACTTCAAGTATCGTCCTAGTGAAAAACCACCATTCAGAATTGAAACGTCGCTTGAAATGACTTTAGCCGTATTTGGCGACCAGATCTGAATAGCCAGGTATTTCCCAACCTCTTTCCCTTCTCCTTCCCCTCTCCACTACCTTCAACCTCACAACACACTTCATTAGGGGATGCCATAATCTCACTGGCTCCAGACCGTTGGGAGCAGTTGGGACTCTTGTGCGGTATTCACGTGAGTTTTCCCCCAGGGTCTACGTCATCTTTGGAGATGTTGTACAGGGGGTCTTTTTGAGAAACGAAAGGACTGAACAAGTGAGCGAGTCTTAAAAACAGCCCATTCTCATGTCGACGAGTTAGACGCGTCTTCTAGCTCTGCAAGGGCGCCGAAGAGATCAATGATGCTAGTTCTTAGGAGTTACTTTTACTGAAATACTGATTGAACAAACACACCGTTTATGGCTTTGCCTAAAAGATTGTTATCCATATTCTATTAAGATACACAGAGGAATCTATCAATCATATTATTCTTTTTGCAGGTTTTTTTCATGTAGGGGATTCAGAGCAAGCCCAACACCGGGGCGCACTTGCAATTCATACAAGGTCAGTGGTTGATATTGAAAGAAGGGTGAATGCAGGAAACTCTATTAACGGAGGACTGAACGCTGTTGGCGCAAATAAGAAATTGTCCAAAGAAGCGAAGCTAGCAGTCCACAGTGGAGTGCTTATACCAACCCTGATGTATGGCAGTGAGGTATGGAACTGGCAGAGGAAGGATGAAAGTAGACTGAATGCTGTGGACTTGAGATCCCTGAGACGTATGTGCAGCAAAGCTATGTATGACCGTATTAAAAATGTGGATATACGGAAAGAATGCAAGGCTGATAAATGAATGTAAGCGCAATGAATAGGATCAAGAAAGGGACACTTAGATGGTTTGGGCATGTAAAGCGAATTAATGAAGAAAGGAGTGTGAAAAAAAAAAATTATGCGAAAGTGAATGGAAGAAGAAGTCGAGGACGCCCGAGGAGGACACGGCACGGTCAAGTAAATCAAATACTTGAATCGGGTCATGTGAAGAGTCAGAATAACAGAATAGCACGAATGTAAATGAAGCAAGGAGTGTGTGCAAAGACAGAGTTGTATGGCGGTCTGTCCTCTCTGCCTACAGCTGCGGAGAAACGGCGTGGTGGTTAGTTAGTTAGTTCAGCAGTTGTGTATTATTTCTATATCTTACACAATGTATTATCATGAATGGAGGTGTGTAATAATTGATAACAACAATTGACGGGTAAAACGTAGTAGGTTTACAAGGAGTAATTATGTGAAGAGAATAACAATGAACTTGCAATAAACTATAAGAATAACAAAGCATTACATGGAAGGGGGAAATCATAATGTTACTGATTATGTAAAGCAGGAAATTTATTGCGGGTATTATGGACAGACCAAGGTCTTTGCATCAGCAAAGTTCAAATGCTCTATGACAGTGAGTGTTCACAACATAATCTAAGATATTTGTATTGTATAATCTTACAAATAGATAGTTGACAGGACCATAGCTGAGTAAAATATTTTACAACTTACTTAAAGATTAAATGACTAACTTCTCTACACAACTCTGCCCGAGTTTTAACATTAATTTTCCTTATCGAACAATTAAAATATGCGAAACAAACAATACGGCAATTCGTCATACTTTTTACAATTGAATGGACATTTCAAAAAGCTTCATGGCCCATGATGAAAGTTGCGAGCTGAAAATACAACAGAATTACGGTAATCCGGCACTTTCTAAGGTCGGGGTGTATCGATCATCCGTCACAAATAGTATCACTCCTCAGTATCACCCTACAGAACCGAAAGTTGATTGAAGTGGCTTAAGCTGCATTTGGTGACCAGAACTGACTAGTCATTTTATTCAATTAATATGTGTTATAACACAATTAATTGATGTAAAAATAACATATACAGTATATTTGCGGCACGTTCCAGAGAGGTAGATACTCTTAGTATCGCTTTGGTGAAAGACCACCATTCAGAATCGAAAGGTTGCTTGAAATGGCTTTAGCCACGTTTAGTGACCATATCTGAATAGTCAGGAACTTCTCAACATTCCTCTTCTCCGTCTCCTTCCACTCCCCACTACCTTTAACCTCGCAATATATCCCAGTTGTGGATCCCATAGTCTTATTGGCTCTAGGCGGTAGAGGGCAGTTGGGTTCTTATGCGGTAAACAAAAAACCTTTGGCATTTCATACAGAAAATGTTGTGAGGTTAAATAAATGCATGAAATGTTAGGGGAAAATGAAGTTTGTGAAGCACCTGACCAACCAGATCTAGTCATTAAACATGACTAAAGTCACGTAATCACTCAATTGCCGCCCCCCCCTCCCCGTGGAAAAGAATAAACTGCGGAAAAAACATTTCGAAATGTAGGTTAATCGCTGTGTATTTTATGTTTCATACTATCTACCTGATGATTAGTAATGATGAAACGCGGTGATTAGTTTAATAAATTAATAATTATTTTTTAAAAGCCAGGTCCAGCTGAAACTGTTATGATTCTCGGATGATCACAATAAGCTCAAAAACTGAAACGGACCGACGATCAGAGACCGTTCAAATTTCAAGTAAGCAATATGGCGCTAATCGATGAATTGCGATGATGTCAAATGTGACGGAAGTTCGTAACAACCAAACCTAAGTCTGGTTTCAGTTTGAGAATAATCATTGATATGAAATATGATTTTTTAATACATTTTATATTTTCCATACTTTCCAGGCTAGATTCTAGTGAAGTTGCATTCGGCTAGAAATCCCAGACAGAAAAAGCTGCCCAACCTTTGTGAGCTCATAGTTTAAGGATGCCGCTTTAGACAAATACACCGATTCTCCGTTTTATAGCAAAGACGGTGATTGGACTTACGATTTGCAGTGAGAACTATTTCTATGAGGGTTTCGTCGATGACGTCCGAGGCGGCGTTGATCAGTTGGAGCACGTTTGGGGAGCAGTAATCGTGGCGGAAAAGCAACAGTCTCTCCGATAGTCTGTTCAGGCCGTTATCTGGAATCTGCAAACAGAGAGTTGGGTGAAGTGGCGGAATGCTAAGGAAATATTCAGAAACAGATTTTAATGATAAATTTCAGAAACTTTGTTGTATTGCCACTGTATATGTATATTTTTTACAGAAATCAATTTAAGTTTGTCCCAAGCTTCATCAGGGCTGTATAATTAGTTGGTAATACATACGTAATACATGTAGTTGGTAATACATACGCAGAGGTGGTTGATGTATTTAACTGCACTGAATGTAGATACAAGAAGGCTATAACATCATACATCTTTAATCGATAATATTTTTATGTATTTAAACCCAATTTTTTACTACTGTACAACTATTTTTTATTTTGTTTGTGCATATAATTCTCATTTTTTTACTGTCAATTGTAAACCTTTAATGTAAAAGCCCTCAGGGGAGTATACAATAAAAATAAATAGTGGTAACTGATTTAGAATATTCATAAATAGTGGTGTTAAAAAAAAATACTGTTTTTTAAACCATTAGTAATGTCACGTCGGAAAGAGTTTTCTGAAAAGATAATTAGAAATACTGTGTCCAGAAGTTATCAAAATTACATTGAAAATATAATATATAAGTCAGTGTTATCCAAACACAATCTAAAAATGTTTAAATACTCTAGCTTAAGGGTCAGCACTCATAAATTCCACTAAACATTACTTTCTAGCATTCTAATACAACCAATCCCACAATTGATGTATCTGAAAATTTTCTATAGGTAGTTAGAGAAATGACTGATGTTTCCAGTGAATACAAATTTACAACTGTGATTCTTTAAATTCTATGAAAAACATACTAAAATGTCAGTAAAAGGTGCAGTTTTGAAACCAGAAAAGTCATTTTTGAACGTTTTACCTAAAATTCTAGTATGATTTTAATGAAGAATTTAAAAGATTACTGTTTAACATTTGTATTCACTGGAAACCTCAGACATTTTTCTAACTACCCATATAGAATTAACAGATTCATTACTTGTTGTAATGCTTGAACTAGAAAACCAAAAAGTGTCTATTTTTGAGTGCAGCCGGTATGGTCTGACAATAAAAAGTGGAGTAATATGGAATTCCACCATGAATTAACAGTAACGGAAATGGAAATATTAGAAAAAATATAATCAAATTGTTATGGGAAAAGATTTGCAATATCCTTTGAGAATATGAGCCAGGTCATCTGGTAAGTTGGCTAGGCAGACCATCAGTTACCCAAACTGTCCGGTGAGTTGTCCGGTCACTAAGCTCCTGGCTCCTGAACGTCCGCTTCAACAAGGGCATACTGACCTTTGTGTGTATGAACTCGCAGGCCAGGTCCTTGAGCGAGCGCAGGTTGAGCGAGGCGGCGGGAACGCTCACGGCGTCCCGCAGCACCCCGAACTGGAACAGGAACGTCACCTCGGGGCTCTCCATCTTGAAAACCTAACGACAAATAGCACCGACTTAGTCAAACTACAAACCAAAGGTAAAATGGATGCCTTCGCAGAGAAGGTTGAAATGTGCATTTAAAACAAAAAGGTTAAAGCGATGCTTATTATGAAATTCAGATATAACCACATATTCTTTGCGCTGGTACAGGTTAAAAATGCTTGACCAAAAAAAAATCTCCAAAAAAAGAATTTAATTTTGTGATGCTTGGGCAAATATTTTTTTTGTATGAATACCGCACAAGAGTCTCAACTGCTCCCAACTGTTTAGAGCCAGTGAGACTATGGCATCCCCAAATAGGGTATGTTGTGAGGCTGAAGGTAGTGGGGAGGGGAAGGATATTGGGAAGAGGAAGGTTGAGAAGTACCTGGCCATTCAGATCTGGTCACCAAACACGGCTAAAGTCAATTCAAGCAACTTTCCGATTCTGAATGGTGGATTTCACTAGGGCGATACTTAGAGTATCTACCACTCTGGAACGTGCCGCAAATATACTTTATATTATTTTTATATAAATTAAATGTGTTACGACACATAATTAAATAAAAGTTATTGGCGCACGCTGGCTTTGAACCCGCGACCTTTGGATTCGTAGTCGAGTGTCTTACCACTCGACCATGGAGGCCGTCTGATCAGAACTTTAAAAACAAAAAAAACTAACTGCAACAACTCTTAAACAAGGTGAAAATCCGCCAGTTATAAGTATATGAGGTCGCGGGTTCGAACCCGGCGAGCGCAAATAAATTTTATTTAATAATATGTGTCATTACACATTTAATAGATACAAAACATAGTACATTTGCGGCACGTCCCAGAGTGGTAGATACTCCAAGTATCGCCCTGGTGAAAGACCACCATTCAGAATTGAAACGTTGCTTGAAATGGCTCTAGCCGCGTTTGGTGACCAGATTTGAATAGCCAGGTACTTCCCAACCTTCCCCTTCCTCATCTCCTTCCCTTCCCCGCTACCTTCAGCCTCACAACATATCCTATTTGGGAATGCCATAGTCTCACTGGCTCTAGACGGTTGGGAGCAGTTGAGACTATCCACGTAAAAAAATAAATACATATATATATATATATAAAAATTGGTCAGTCAGAATCTAGAATAATTCCAGACATTTTTCGGACGATTCAAAAACTGCGATATCCGTGTTTTTGAAGTTGTCTATAAAAACGTTAACCACAGCTCCCAAATAGCAAAAAAAAAAAAAAACAGCACGTCAGCAAAATTATTTACGCAACACGTTTTCAGGCACATGAACGATTAAAGGAGAACTTATCGACGCGAACTTCAATCGGCCGGGCATTTGGCGAAGAACACGAGCGCGGCCAAAGGAATCCTATTCCCGACTAATGGATAAACCGCAAACAGTACTGTCGGCAAAAAGAACAGGAAATTTGTGTCATTTTACGAGCGCAGTACTGAGAACGAAAATATTCACATTACGGTTGAAATTTCAACAAAATGAATCTGGCTTCACAACTACGAACTCTACGAAACTCGAATATTTATATTTATTTATAAATTAACGGACTAAAGTCCAATTATAAAAAAGACATATAAAACACGAAATGGGAAAAAAGTGCAACAGATAAAGAACAGCACATACATAATAATAAATGAAGCGATGACAAAAATAGGAAAAAATAAACATAAGAGAGAACATTCAAGCCATGGTCCACAGTCAATGTTTTGGTAGAGTCGTAAAGAATGACGAAAATCATTTAGACTGCTACCAAAAATTTCAAGACCACGGCTTGAGTCAACAAGTCTCGACATTCTGGACATTGGAGAATGATACCCATAATTAGTGTAGTGATGATTGAGGAACAGCAATTCATTGTTTCCGAGTCTGCGGCACGGAATGTTGAACTGGATAATATGATGGACATATGGATGGAGAGATAGCTAAATATTTTTACCCAACCTAGACAAATTTACGATAAATCACTTTCTCCGGGTTTTTACGTCGTAAAGCGTGAGAGGGAAAGAGATAAGATAAGTCTTCATACAATATCGCACCTCTTTTAGGTGTGTAAGCATATTCTCCGTCTCCCGCGTCTCCGGCGACTCCGCCCGCTACGTTTTGATATGCGACATAACTCAACGGTTTTTTAGGTTACATCCTAAATTTTTGTTTATAACAATACTGCGAAAAAATGGTAATACAAATAAACAAAAACATTATGTCGGCATGTGCTATGAATGGATGTATTAATACCCTAGCCCTAGTCCTAGCCACGCCCGTCGCTTGAGGTGTTCATATAAAAAAAGTTTAAAAAAGTTCTCGCCCATCCCGAAAACAACGATTAATCGTCGCTTGGCATCCACAGGGATAACATTTAAGACACGAATATTGACATTATATAAAACCAATTACGGATTTCTGGGGCTTCCCAGTGCAATGACGAAAATAATATTATCATAACATTATGAGACGAACTGCTGTGATTCAACCACATCTGTGGGCATTCAACATTTGTGGGCGGAATCGAAGATGGGAGAGACGTTTCCAAATTACGCTTATGATCGCCGATGATTTTGACATCCGACAATAAAAATAAATAAATCAATGTCGTTACAAATATACAGACACGTTGTGGCGCTCTTAAAGTGGCAAGCGAAAACCACGCTAGTTGGTGTGCTCGGTGTTTGGGCCGATTTAGTACTAAACTGTCACGCGTCGCTTGAGGTCGTTTACTATATCTAATCAAATTACAAAAATAAGTGCCAAAATGCCCTCGTGTGTGGTGAGAAAGTGTTTTAGTTACACTGCAGACTACTAATAGTAAAGGAATAACATTTCATTTCTAAGTACGCGCAAATTACTGCAAATTACTTATTATTTTAGACAACACAACTATCTCCACTGTTGACCAACATAACGACGTCTTCGCGTAAGTGAGTAAGCGAAGTGCTATCTCATTCTTACCAGAGCATTCCGATCCTGCATCTGTTTCGTTCATACACACATATTCTATGAATGTCTATCTTTGTCATAAATTACCGATATTTGAATGATGAATTTACTGGTAACGTTAGTGTGTTTGTTACTTGCCACATTTTGTGTTAATATTCTAAGGCTATAACGCGACTATAATTTGTTTTACCAAAACGTCGTAAATAAACATCCGCTTCTCAGCAACGTGTAAAACGCACTAAACAGATAATCCCAAGAAGGATGACCTATACTTTAAAAGAAAACTGATGTTGCTACGTCGATAGTTTACATAGGACCTTTTAACTTCAAGGCCCCCCAGGTAGGCCAATGAAATTGATTATCTCCTCAATAAAGAATTTCGATATTCGAAAATGTTTAATTAACTTCGCGAGAAGTGAGGAAAAAATGGGCTTACTTTAACTGTTATAGTGCCGAAAAGCGCCACAGCGCTGTCACGTGCTCGTGTCAAAATTGCCAACGACGCGACTACTACTGCACAGGAGTCCCAACCTTCTGGAGCCAGTGGTACTATGGCATCCCCAATTGGGGTATGTTGGGAGGATGAAGGTGGGGGGAGGGAAAGAAGATGGGGAAGAGAAAGGTTGGGAAGTACCTAAAACCATTCGAAGTCGACGTTTCGATTCTGAATGGTGGTTCAAAAGTAAAAAATCGAAGAACACACAAAAACGTGACTAACCTTTCCAGTTGTCAAAAACAAACCACTAATCCAAAATGGCTGATAATGCTAACATATGATAAACATATGTGTACCAACATAACAAAACAAAAAACGATAATCGAATGTAGGTACACAGCCCGCGAAAATTCAAAATTCACTTTTTCTTTTGTACAGGCCTCTATACATAGAGTACATAGAGTGGTACCCATCCAAGGCAGTGGTCAGTTTTTTATGTTTTTTGCCGGACTCGGCAGACTTGGGCGAGACTAGGACTAAGGCTTGGGTATTTATACACCCATTCATGGCACATGTCGACATAATGTTTTTTTTTTATTCGTATAACCACTTTTTCACAGTACTGTTGTCAACAAAAATATAGCATATAACCTAAAAAACCGTTTAGTTGTGTTCAGTTTAGTCGCATAATAAAAAATGTGGGCGGAGTCCCGCGGTGACCCAGGAGCCCAAGATCATCCTGACAGTACATAGAAGCGGTGTATTATATTTGCTGTCTCTTTATCTCTCACGGTGTACGACGTAAAAGCGCGGAGAAAGTGATTTATCGCAAGTTTGTATAGGTTGGGTAAAAAGAATTGGCTCTCTCTCTCCATACATTGTTTCTCCAAGAGTGTGTACTAGTGCATATATCTAGCGGCCTTCTTAGGCCTTCGGAAACAATAATTTCAACAAATTCGCAGAAATAAAAAGCCAGTCACAATCTGCCAACATTACGCAGTAACGATGTCGGTAAGGAGTGACCCAACGAATAACGATAACCGCTGAACAACGGCCGTTAAACGAAACACGGCCACGTTTCTGAGCACGTGACCTATATTATTTATAAATTAACTAGAACCGATCACGATTATCGCGACTTGAACCGCAAACCGGTACACATAACTAACTATACAAGATATTAATCAAAACGGCCGAAATGATAATTGATCCGGTTTAATTTTTTTTTTTTTGGATGGTATTGGTGATGAGGATACGAAGAAGGGTGAACGCGGGAAACTCCGCAATAGAGGACCGAACGCTGTTGGCGCAAATAAAAAAATGGCGGCCTCCATGGTCGAGTGGTGAGCCGCTCGACTGCGAATCCAAAGGTCGCGGGTTCAAACTTTCAATAAATTTTATTTAATTAATATGTGTATATAAAAAACGTATATTTGCGGCCCGTTCCAGAGTGGTAGATACTCCAAGTATCGCCCTGGTGAAAGACCACCATTCAGAATTGAAACGTTGCTTAAAAATGGCACTAGCCGTGTTTGATGACCAGATCTGAATAGCCAGGTACTTACCAACCTTCCTCTTCCCCATCTCCTTACCCTCCCCACTTCCTTAAGCCTCACAACGTACCCCAATTGGCGATGCCACAGTCTCAATGGCTCTAGACGTTTGGGAGCAGTTGGGACTCTAGTGCGGTATTCACTATAATTTTTGTTTTTTAAATCCCAAATAAGCGAAGCTAACAGTCCACAATGGAGGGCTGATACCAACCCCGATGTATGGCAGTGAGGCATGAAACTGGCAGAAGGATAAAATTAGACTGTATGCTGTAGAAATGAGATCACTGAGGCGTATGTGCGGTAAAATCATTAATGTCCGTGTCGAGAATGTGGGTAACCGGAAAGAATGCAAGGTTGATAATTAATAGGATTAAGACAGGGAGGCTTAGATTGTTTCAGACATGATGTGTTATGACACCTTTTAATCAAATAAAATTAATTTGCGCCCGCCGGGTTTGAACCCGCGACCTTTGGAATCTTAGTCGAGCGTCTTACCACTCGACCACGCAGGCCGTCAAAAGTCGATGTTACCCCCCGACAGCGATTTCATCACCGGGAGGGGGGACCTGAATTTAATAAATCTATATTAATAATTATTATCGGGGGAATTATGTTTCCACTTGGAACAGGGCGATAATAAATCCAATTTACTGGACAAGCAGTAAGCCTGGCTCACGCAGATTGCAGATCCGTACTTGAAATTCCCTGTCACCGACATGTACAATGCAGTTAAGCAATTCGCACTAACTGTCATTTGCAAACGAATTTCTCCTAACACGAGATCTACACAAAACCTTCTAATACCTAAAACAAACAACACTATCTCTCAAAAATTACTCCTGTAATTGGAAATACAAGTACACAATAAACGAACAATTTGACACGTAAATGATTCTATCGAAATTAATATATGATAATATTTAATTTTTTTAAACAGTATTATACTAATAACATTGCAAAAGCGATTAAAAAAAACACAAAAATCGTAAATCATTAATTGTTTTATTGACTCACCTTCTCTGTTGCAACTTATCCAGTTCAACATTCCTTTCCGTAGACTCAGAAACAATGGATTGCTGTTCCTCAATCATCACAATGCTAATTACGGGTATAATTCTCCAATGTCCAGAATGTCAAGACTTGTTAGCTCAAGCCATGGTCTTGAAATTTTTGGTAGCAATCTAAATGATTTTCGTCATTCTTTAAGACTCTACCAAAACTTTGACTAGACCATGGCTTGAATGTTCTCTCTTATGTTTATTTTGCCTTATTTTTGTTCATCGCTTCATTTATTTTAATGTATATGCTATTCCTTCTCTGTTACTCTTTTTTTCTATTTCGTGTTTAATATGTATTTTTGTAATTGGACTTTAGTCCGTTAATTTATAAATAAATAAATAAGTAACAATAATTATACTATCATAAAAATACATAAAAAATAACTGAATAGTTAGTTCTTGCTTAAACTTGTATCTCTTGGAGTAACAATATATGGGGAGGGAACTATTTTTTTTTACCCAACCTATACAAATTTGGGATAAATCCTTTCTCCGGGTTTTTACGTCGTACGCCATGAGAAAGAAAGAGACAGGAATTTTTCCCAAATTATCACACTGTTTTAACTCTTTACGGTCCACAAAAAAAAATTTAAAGTTCCATCAGGTCCACAATAGATTTACAGAATTACAGGGTAAAACAATACATCCAGGTTTTTATTTTGACACTAAACTGTATTTTGACACTAAACTGATGAAGAAGAAAAATGTCGAATGACATTCGACATCATAGGACCGGAAAGGGTTAAAGTACTGTAAGAATGTTATTCGTGACCCGCGTATCCGTTGACTCCGCCCACAAAATAGACATAAATTAACGGTTTTTTAGGTTATATGATATATTTTTGTTTATAACAATACTGTGAAAAAGTGGTTTTACGAATAAACAAAAACATTATGTCGACATGTGTTATGAATGGATGTATGAACACCCTAGCCTTAGTCCTAGTCACGTCCAGGTCTAGCCGAGTCCCGCAAAACTCAACAAAACTGACTACAACAGCGCTCTCTCTTGTGCATTATTGCTCTGAGTTGTAGCCTCCGAATTTAATTCAGTTAATTAACCTAGTTAGTCTTCCCAGGGGTATCACCTGGTTAGTTCTACACCTGGGAAGAAACAGAAGCCTGTGTTGGCGGCCTCGCGTGAAATTATCAGGCAAATTCGATTTCCGTCAGGATATCAGGTATTAATAATACACCGTTTAGGAGTTTATGAGCACTTGATAACGCATATTACCGTTAGAAACGGTATTATATTGAAATGTTACTATTACAATTATTAATTATTAAAAATATTATTTAGTGATAAAAAATTGTAAAAAAAAAAAATCTGCGATGTAAGTATTTTTACACTTCAAAATAATTATTTAACTAACTAAGTAGTTAAATATCACAAGGGTGGGCAGAAGGATATACTGCCACACAACTTTGTCTTGGCACATACTCCTTGATTGATATTCATACCATGTCAATAAGTTTTCATGCGGAACAATATCGTCACTGAGCGGATCCGGACGTTGGTGTGAATCTACCATAATACCGAAAACAAGATTAATATTTCCTTTCCGCCTTTCCTTCCGCCACACTTCGCCGTAAAGCTATACGAGTATAAAGCGATGAATACTGCAAAAGCCGTATAAACCGTGATGTAATGCGCCACGGAACCAATTAAATGATTTGAATGCACCGCTAGTTTAGCTTTATGACTTGTGTAAGGTTCCTCTGCCAATTCTACAAGTAGGCTGCCATTTACTCCGAGGAACAAAGCATTATTAAGCTATAAAAGAGCCCACTGCAGTCTTAAAGCTCGGTTCACAGAAGTGAAAAATGTTTGGCGTCGAGACTTTACGCTTCGTTCAAAACGGGTTTTTTTTAGCGCGATGCAAACTCAAAGCAAAGAGAGAGGGGAAAATCAAAGAGTAAATTCGAAAATAGCCAGCTGTTTTATAATAAAAATTACAACAAAAGATAGTATTTAAATTGAAAAAAAAACCGATGTGTCTCACTAATTACTATGTAATCCGTCTTCCAGAAGGTAATAAAACTACCCGAAGGTGTATTTTATCGGAATTGTGTATTCCTGAAGATTCCAATTCGCGACAGTCAACCCTTAGATCGGCAACGTCATCGGCCATCGGAAGGTTGAAGGAACCAAAGCGCACACCAGACACTAAGTTCGGAGAGCGCGCCTTCGGAGTGTCAGGTCCTAAAGCCTGGAATGGACTACCACATGATCTGAGAGTAATAAAAGACTCGACAGAGTTCAGAGCCAAACTCAAAACTCATTTTTTCAGAAAATCGTATCCATAATCAAGATGTAACAAGCCCAATAGAACCAAGAAAACTTTTCAGACTCTCATTCCTTGAATTCATTAGAAGATTATCACCATTATCTGTTCCTCACTACGAACAAATTAAAAATACCTCCGATATACTTTATTTTAAATTTGCTATCATGCCCCTAAAACAAGAAAAAATAATAATAAAGGTAAAAAAAAAATAAAATAAAAATTAATAAAAAAAAAAATATATGTAAGAATCAGCTAAATTTTAAGTTCTTATGATATGGTGATTGTGTCCGGCCAGAAGTGACCTGCCAGGTAAGTATGTTGCTGTATATTTATATAAACTAAGAATCAATATTAAGTAGAAATTAAGATTTGTACAGCGCCCTTGAGGTGATTTTTCACAAAAACGGCGCTATACAAATTATCCAAATATTATTATTATTATTAACCTCACAACATACCCCAACGTAGTAAACAACGTCCCACGCTACTGTTATAATCGGGTATTGCGCTACTAGCTCTGGTTGTCTTTCACACACTTACGTTTTTCTGCATTCGCCTTCTCACACCGTTTTCATGAGCCTTTAAACCTTGTGAATAATTGTATTTATTGAATTGAAATAATAAGGGATTTGTTGGTAATTATAAATGGAAAGAAACTCCATGAGATATGTTTTTTACTCTCGAATGATTTTAACACCTCTCAAGGCATTTTTTCTCAGAAAGGAGCCTACTGCGACCCATTTGTGGCAGCTAGTGACAGCTTGTCTGTCGGACGAATGTTTGTGTGAAACTAAACGTACTCAGGTATGTCTCGCGGACTCGGTTTAGTGCATCCACGCGCGTTGTCTCAGTAACGTATCTACATTATTTAATTGATCTAAGCTTTTCCGAGTTATTTCAGCAGTTTAAATAATTTTGACTGAACTTTAGAATTTTAACATTTTTAATGATATAAATCAACAAAAAGCTTCCATCATTATTTAGACAAACCTTCTGTTATTAGTGTTTGTGTGATATTTTGACTTTATAAATCATTTTAAGGGTGTATTGATATTGTTTTGTTTAATGTGTTAAAATATGTTTATTTTAAATGTCCGTATTCCATGTGGGCGGTAACTAATAGGCTATCCAATATCCATTAATATATTTTGTCTCATTCTATCGAGTCAGTATACAGTCAACAAACCTGACTATACTGTTTCGCAATGTCCTCCAAGGTTGGGACTCTTATTGGGTATTCACATTAACATAAAACGATGGCGAAAGTTGCAACGCGCTGAAATTCTTCTTATGCGAATGAGGCTGTAAAGTCACCAGTACGCTTTCTCTGCAATAATCTCGTAAACCAGTAGATCGCGTTCTTAGAGTATTAATATACATAGAGACCTACCTATCCAAGGTAGTGTAGTCAGTTTTGATGACTTTTGCCTGACTACTCTGAGCAGGCCTGACTAGGGTTTTCATAGACAAACATTTTTTTTTATTTACAAACAAATATTAGACATAACCTCAAAAATCATTAATTAAATACATCAAATAAATGACAAAACGATATCAAAAATACTATTAAATGATTTATAGAATCAGAATATCTTACAAAACGAATAGCATAACGTTTGCTTAAATAATAATGAATGTTTATAGTTAATGTATTGTCTTTATATACTTATTAATACGATAATCCTAACGTACTGTCAAAAATATTTAAAAGTGTTGTAATACCTGCGAAAAGTGATGAATTTAACTAATTTTGGATTTATTTTTACATGCATTCATAGCACATATCGACATGATGTTTTGTTTATTTGCAAAACCACTTTTTCACAGTATTGTTATCAACAACAATATACGATAAAACCTCAAAAACCGGTGAGTTATGTCGCATAACCAAAAGTGGGCGAAGTCGCCGAAGACGCGGGAGACGGAAAACCGCAGAGCAATAATATACAAGAGAGAACGCTGCTGTAGTCAGTTTTTGATTAGTTTTGCCGGACTCGGCTAGACCTGGACGTGGCTAGGACTAGGGCTAGGGTATTTATACATCCATTCATGGCACATGCCGACATAATGTTATGGTTTATTCGTATAACCACTGTTTCACAGTATTGTTATAAACAAAAATTTAACATATAACCTAAAAAACGTTGACTTATGTCCATTTAAGTCGCATATCAAAACATGTGGACGGAGTCAACGGAGACGCGGGATACGAAGAACATCCTTACAATACTTTAAAGCGGTGTGATAATTTGGGAAATTCTGTTGCCTCTTTCTTTCTCATGGTGTACGACGTAAAAACCCGGAGAAAGTGATTTATCGCAAGTTTGTATAGGTTGGGTAAAACAAATAGCTCTCTCTCCATATATTTTGTTACTCCAAGCGGAAAACATTCTTACATACCTAAAAGCGGTGTGATATTTTGCGAAAACTTTTGTTGTCTCTTTCTCACTCACGGTGTACGACGTGAAAACCCGGAGAAAGTGATTTATCGCAAATTTGTAAAGGTTGGGTACAAAAAATAGCAATTGTATAACCACTGCAAGTTTTTAACCAACACAAATATAGAGGAAATAACCTCAAAATCCGTTGACGTAATTTGTGCGACTCGTTGATGTGAAGTTAGCGCGGACGGAGAACATTGTTACATACTTGGAAGTGCTGCAATATTATGTGAAGACTTTTCTCGTCTCTTTCTCTCTCACCGTGTACGACGTAAAAACTCGGAGAAAGTGATTTATCGCAAATTTGTATAGGTTGGGTAAAATAAATTAGCTCTCTCTCCATACAAATTTAGTGTAAATCAAAGGGGATTAAACGATTTCACGTCTCAAACGGTTTTTATCGCCATAATAACCATCAATCCCGCGGCCCGTAATGTAACCACTGTTGAGCGTCCATTTGTGAAAAGAGTAAACGAAAAAAAAATCGCAAAATATAACACCGCTTTTATGTATTGTAAGGACTGGATCTGGTCACCGAATACAATTAAAGCAACGTTTTCAAGAAACGTTTCGATTCTGAATGGTGATATTTCACCAGGGCGATACTCATAGTATCTACCACTCCGGAACGTGCCGCAAATAAACTTTATATTATTTTATATCAATTAAATGTGTTATGACACTTACTAATTATATAAATTATTGACGCACGCCGGGTTTGAACCCGCGTCCTTTGGATTCGTAATCGAGTGTCTTACCACTCGGCCATGGAGGTCGTCTCCCGCGTCTCCGCCCACTACATTTTGTTATACGACATTATTCAACGGTTTTTGAGGTTTTGATAACAATACTCTGAAAAAGTGGTTTCACAAATAAACAAAACATTATGTCAGCATGCGCTATGCATGGATGTAAAAAAGTGTGTCCATGAAAACCCTAGCCACGCCCGAGTCAGGAAAAATCAACAATCCTGACTATACTGTTTCGCAAAGCTATTCCTCCTGGTATATTATTTATTTGAGGTTTAAACAATCGAAAGGCGTTTCGAATTGTTTAGGAAGTATGTTTACGAGAGATGGAAAGGCTGACGAGGGTATTGAAAGAAGGGTGAATGCAGGAAACTCCATTAATGACGGACTGAAAGTTGCTGGCGCAAATTTAAAAAATTATCAAAGAAGCGAAGCTAGCAGTCCGCAATGGAGTGCTTATACCAACCCTGATGTATGGCAGTGAGGCATGGAACTGGCAGTGAGGCATGAATCAGAGAATGCTGTAGAAATAAGTTCTCAGAGGCGAATGTGCTGTAAAACCATGTATGACCGTGTTTTCTGGAAAAAATGCATGGCTTTTTTTAATAGTGATAACCGCACAAGAGTCCCAACTGCTCCCAACCGTCTATAGAGTCAGTGGGACTATGGCAGCCCCTATTAGGGTATGTTGCGAGACTGAAGGTAGTGGGGAAGGAAAGGAAAGGTTGGGAAGTACCTAGCTATTCAGATCTGGTAACAAAATAAAACTATAGCAATTTCAAGCAACGTTTTGATTCTGAATATTGGTCTTATTGAGGGCGATATTTAGAGCATCGACCACTCCGAAAGGCCGATGTAAGCGTAATAAATAGAAAGATTTAGAAAAGGACGCTTAGACGGTTTGGGTATGTATTCAGTATTCAGTTATTTATTATTTTAAAAACATTACAATTTTTTTTATTTCAAGGCGTTTTTAAATAAAGCAAGTAAGTGTATTAATACACAATATTCATAAATTAATATAAAGCAAATAATTCTAAGAAATATAAATTGCAATGAAACGCAAAGTATAGACAGTAAAAACATAAAAATAAGTAGCGCGGATGACCGAAGAAAGGAGTGCGAAAAGAATTATATAAGACGCGGAAGTGAATGGAAGAAGAAGTCGGAGATGCCCGAGGAAGACATGACACGATCAAGAGAATCAAATACTCAAGTCGGGCCATGTCAAGAGTCAGAATAACAGAAGAGTATGTATGAGACGGTGTATGAATGTGAATGAAGCAAGGAGGGTGTGCCAAGACAATGTAGTATGGCGGCCTACTCTCTCTGCCTACCCCTGCGGAGAGACGGCGACATACAACGGGGAACAGGGCGATACTTTTCTATTTCTACTTAAGTATTTACCACGCAAATTTACTAAATATAATTTTAAACTAATTAAAATGTCAAATAACACATCGGCCCCTCCCTAAGTAAGCTATTGTATATTTAAAATACCGATTGTTGAGGAGAGCGATTCGTAGTTTATTTTGATCTTTGTAAATCAAAATATTAACTTACTAAATCCAAATTTAAGTAAATATTTGACCGGTTAGAAGCTAGGTAGACTAACGCGTCGGATTCCCACATTGGCGTCGTGGGTTCAATTCTTCTACTAGCTAAGTCCTCCATCATTGCACGAAGCAACATTTTCCGCTAATTACGATGGCACTAGGGGTTTTTCAAATGTTGTCAGATTATCTGTAACCCGGGAATGTTTGTCATTCTTTAAAGAAAGACGAAAAACATAAGATTGAAGATTCAAAGTTCTTCCGCTAAAGGAAAGTAACCTTTGTTCCGAGTATATCTATCATTATTATCTTGAAGTAACAATATATGGAGGGATAGCTAATTTGTTTTACCCAACCCATCCGAAATTGTAATAAATCACTTTTTCCGAGTTTTTACATCGTACACCATGAGGGAGAACGAGACAACAAATTTCTTGAACCGCTTCTATATACTGTCGCAATGATCTTAAGCTGGCTATCTTCGCTGGTTAACGGCGGGACTCCGCCCACATTTTTTATTATGCCACTAAACTTGACACAACTAAACGGTTTTTTATGTTAGATGCTATATTTTTGTTGATAAAAATACTGTGAAAAAGTGGCTATACGAATACACAAAAACATTATGTCGATATGTGATATGAATGGATGTATAAATACCGTAGCCTTAGTCTTAGCCGCGCCCAGGTGCGCCGAGTCATGTTAAAATCATCAAAAACAAGTCCAAAACTGACTTCACTGCCTTGGCTTGGGCTACCTCTAGTATACTCTAAGCTTATTATTTAAAGCATTCTGCCCTTAGAGTAAAAATATACATGGAGAGGTACTATGTAGTCAGGTCGGTCGACTTTATACTGAGTCGAAAGAAAGAGACAAAGATATATTAAAGGATGTTGGATAGCCAATTAGTTACCGCCCACATGGAATTCGGACATTTTTACTATACATATTTGAACACATTAAACAAAACAATATCACTACACCATTAAAATGATTTACAAAGTCTAAATATCACACAAACACTAATAACAGAAAGTTTGTCTAAATAATGATAGAAACTTTTTGTTGATTTTATGTCTTTATATTCCTTACAACCTTCCTTTTTCTAATCTCCTTCCCCTCCCCACTACCTCCAGCCTCGCAACATACTCTATTTGGGAATGCCCAAGTCTCACTGGCTCTAGACGGTTAAAAGCAGTTGAGACTTCTAAATATCTTTGAAAATTCTAAAGTTCGGTCAAAATTATTTAAAACTGTTGAAATACCTCTGAAAAGTGGCGTATTATAATCTTTGTTTGGTCTTAATTGAACATTCACGCACAGCACATATCACCATCATGTTTGATTTCTTTGTATAACCACTTAATTTATGCGACTCAATGATGTGAAGTTAGCGCGGACGGAGAACATTGTTACATACTTAGAAGTGCTGCAATATTATGTGAAGACTTTTCTCGTCTCTTTCTCTCTCATGGTATACGACGTAAAAACCATGAGAAAGTGATTTATCGCAAATTTGTATAGGTTGGGTAAACATATTTAGCTCTCTCTCTCCATATATATTCTTACTCCAAGATTCTGCCTGTGCTATCTAGCTTCCTCCACACGATAGAAGTAAAAAAAAGGAGTGTGGATTCACGAACCGGAGCGGCGTTCCGGTTTCCTCCGGCGGAATCCGACTTTGCTTGTGTTACGAATATGTTCTTAATTCGATAGTAACAAAAAAACTGGTTGACCTCGTCATTGTCAATGGAGTCATGCGGCTTACGGCACACTTGCGTGACACTATTCCTCACCTAATAAGGTTCTAATAAATAGTAATGGTGGTAAAAACCACCGCAGTTGAAAAATTAAGACACGATGTTTTCTTTTCGTTTTTACTTTATTTTTATAGTTAATACCGCACAAGAGTCCCAACTGCTTCCAACCGTCTAAAGCCAGTGAGACTATGGCATCCCCAATTGGGGTATGTTGTGAGGCTGAATTTAGGGGGTAAGGGAAGGAGATGGGTAAGAGGAAGATTAAAAAATACCTAGCTATTCAGATCTGGTCATCAAACACAGATAAAGCCATTTCAAGCAACGCTTCGATTCTGAATGGTTGTCTTTCACCGGGGCGTTACTTAAAGTATCTTCCACTCTGGAACGTGCCGCAAATATACTATGTATATTTTTATATTAATTAAATGTGTTATGACACATATTCATCAAATAAAATTTATTTGCGCACGCCGGGCTTGAACCCGCGACCTCTGGATTCGTAATTGAGCGTCTTACCACTCGACTACGGAGGCTGTCAATTCTTTCTTCTTTCGTTCGTATTCTTTCTTCTTGCTGTCACTTGCAATTATTCATGTATTTCTCGACTAGGGGATGTACGAGGGTCATCCAGAAAGTAAGGTTACAAAGGCTCCTGAGTCCGGGGATTTTTTTCGTATTAAAGTTGGCGCACCTGGCGAGTAGGGGGATCTCAACGGTCAGTTCGTTTGATCCCGCGTGTTTGTCGGCCATTTTGTTAGAGTCACAGTAAATTCTTCCGATGGAGAGGTCGTCGCGCGTTCCCGCCACCTCCCGCTCGACCGAGTTCCGCGCGCAATTTTCGGATCGTTTTGCACAGGAGGGAGAAGATTTTCTGTACTGGATCGTGACGGAAGATGAGACGTGGGTGTGTCACTATACCTTAGAATCCAAAAGGATCACTTTAGTGGCGTCATTCATCTTCCACGGCCACCAAAGTTCAAAACGACCCATTCAGACGGAAAAGTCATGGCATCTGCTTTTGGGAGCGTAAGGGGGTCCTTTTGGTGGGTTTTATGCCTAAAGGGACTACCATTAATGCAGAGGCTTACTGCAATACTCTAAAAAAAATCAGAGGAGCCATTTAGAACCGCAGAAGTGGAATGCTGACCAGGGGAGTCAGCCTCCTGCATGACAACGCCAGACCCCACACCGCGCGAGTTTAACAGAAGCTGCGGACATCGTTTGGATGGGAGATTGTCACCCACCTCCCCTATTCACCCGACTTGGCCCTTTTGGACTATCATCTTTTCATTAACTAAAGGAGGAGGATAGGATCAGGAGGTCGAGGAAGTGGCGACGAAGAGCTGGCGACGGAGGTCTATGACCTCTGACACTGTCATGCAAAAGCTGGCGGAAAGAATGGAAGGCTGATGTAAACGTAATCAATAGGATTAAGAAAGGGACGCTTAAATGGTTCGGGCATGTGGAGTGGATGAACGCAGAAGGGAGTGTGAAAATAATATAGGTATGTAGAAATGGCACGATCAAGTGAATAAAATACTTGAGTCAGGCCATGTCATGAGAATAACAGAAGAGACGATGTATGAATGCGATTAAAGCAACGAGTGTGTGCCGAGACAGAATTGTATGGCGGTAGTATCTCTGCTTACCCTTGCGGAGAAATGGCGTGATAGTTAGTTAGTTAGTTAGTTAGGGAATACATGTCTTGACGGCCTGCATGGTCGAATGGTGAGACGCTCGACTACGAATCCAGAGGTCGCGGGTTCGAACCTAGCGTGCGAAAATATTTTTATTTAATTAATGTGTCATAACACATTTAATTGATATTAAATATAATATAGTATATTTGCGGAACGTTCCAGAGTGGTCGATACTCTAAGTATCGCCCTGGTGAAAGACCACCATTCAGAATCGAAACGTTGCTTGAAATGGCTTTAGCCGTGTTTGGTGACCAGATCTGAATAGCCAGGTACTTTCCAACCTTCTTCTTCCTCATCTCCTTCCCCTCCCCACTACCTTAAGCCTCACAACATACCCCTATTGGGATTGCCATAGTCTCACTGGCTCTAGACGGTTGGGAGCAGTTGAGACTTTAGTGCGGTTATCAAGTAAAAAAAAAAAAAACTGACGAATAAATTTTTCAAATTAACAATATTATTGAGAAGTTTTTACGATCTGTGGCATCGATATTAAACAACTTAAAAGTACGCAGCATCTGTCATTGCGATTTATTTATTTATGTTCGTGTACCAGACCACACAGGCGGCCGTTTCTAATGTTGATTCTAGATTCGATATTCAATGAATCCGTTCAATAATAACAATTAATATACACCGAACGCCCCTGAACTCACTCCGCATCAGGGCTGGGCAAACTTCAGCCTGCGGGGTGTATCAATCTTAGAGTATATAGAGTGGTATCAATCCAAGGCAGTGTAGTCAGTTTTTGATGATTTTTACCTGACTCGGCGAACCTAGGCGTGGCTAAGACTAAGGTTAAGGTATTTATACATCCATTCATGGCACATATCCACATAATTTTTTTGTTTATTCGTATAGCCACTTTTTCACAGTATTGTTATCAACAAAAATATAGCATAAAACCTAAAAAACCGTTTAGTTGTGTCCAGTTTAGTGGCATAATAAAAAATATGGGCTGAGTCCCGCGGTGAACCAGGAGTTCAAGATCATCGTGACAGTACATAGAAGCGGTGTATTATTATATTTGTTGTCTCTTTCTCTATCATGGTGTACGAAGTAAAAAACCCGGAGATTGTGATTTATCGTAAGTTTGTATAGGTTGGGTAAAAATATTATTAATTTACTATTCATTTTGACGGCCTCCGTGGTCGAGTACGAATCCGGAGGTCGTGGGTTCAAATCCTAACTAACTGACCATCACGCCGTTTCCCCGCAGGGGTAGGCAGAGAGGATGGACCGCCATAAAACTGTCTTGGCAGACACTCCTTGCTTCATTTACATTCATACATCGTCTCATACACACTCTTCTGTTATTCTGACTCTTTATTAAGTATTTGATTTACTTGGTCGTGCCATGTCTTCCTCGGGCGTCCTCGACTTCTTCTTCCATTCACTTTCGCATCATATATTCTTTTCATACTTCTTTCTTCGTTAATTCGCTCTACATGCCCAAACCATCTAAGCGTCCCTTTCTTGATCCTATTCATTACGCTCACATCAGTCTTGCATTCTTTCCGGATATCCACATTATTCATACGGTCACACATGGTTTTACCGCACATCTGTCTCAAATATCTCATTTCCACAGCATTAAGTCTACTTTCATCCTTCCTCTGCCAGTTCCATGCCTTACTACCATACATCAGGGTTGGTATAAGCACTCCATTGTGGACTGCGTGAGTGAGTGTGGTGAGTACTCTCGAACGGCAAACTCCGGCGTCATGAAATTTGCATAGCTCTTCTGTCAGGAATTTATGTCATAACACAACTATTTTAAGTTTGCAACTTCTATTATACCGCTATGGAGCTTTGAAATATCCAGTAACTGTTTTTTTTTTTTTAATAGGCTTAGAATCCATATTATTTGTTCCACATTAGTGGACAGTAAGTTTCTCTAAATCAGTGAAAACTCTCGACAGCAAGCTCCGGCATCATGAAATTAGAATGGCTTCTCTGTCAGGAAACTATGTGTCGAAAGAAAAATGACATTGAAGTTTTTTTTTTACATTTATTTTGACCGGTTAATAGCCGAGTGGACAAACGCGTCGGATTCCCACCCGGGCGTCGTGGGTTCAATTCCTTTGCTAGCCGAGTCCTCCATCATTGCAGAAGCAACATCTTTCGCTTATTATGATGGCAGTAGGAGTTTTTCAAATAAAGTCAGGCGTTGACGCTCAGATGGTTTGGGCATGTAGAGCGGATGAACGAGAAAGTAGTGTAAAAAGAATATAAGTCAGGGACTAAGTGATTATACTAGGGAATGTTAATACTTATACTTAATATTGTAAAAATATTATTTTTTTAATAAACAAAAACAAAAAAATTACATTAAATATTATATACAAATTGAAAAAATAAAAATTAAGAAAATAAAAATCATAATTATAATTTTAGGTTAATAAGTGTGTCTTTCTGAGGGGACCTGCCAGGTAAGTATGTTCCTGTATATTTCTCTTTAAATAAATATTAATATGAACTAGAAAATATAAACATCTGTACAGCGCCCTTGAGGTGATTTTTCACAAAAACAGCGCTATACAAATCATCTAAATATTATTATTATTATAGGAATTCCTCATTGTATCAAACTTGATTCTGTATCAGAACTCAGAACACTGTGTAAAATGACAAAATGCAATAGTATTGGGGTCAGTGACGCAATGGAAGCCCTGAAGAATCGGTTCCTCGATGACGCGAGCTTGAATTTGATTGAAGGAATTTATTCATTGGGAAAAGACAATGGGAAACTCGTCACAAGATTCATACTCTAGGCGTCATTGACGCATTACGTCAGAAGCTTTGTCATATTTTAGTAATTTTCCTGTATTTATTGTATCTGTACAAATACAAAAACCATACCATTTATGGAGAGCAATCGAACCCCTATGTTTCCGGTCCGACGGCGCGGAATAAAAACCCGCACCTGTCGTCTTATACTTGATACGAGTTGGTACCAATCTTCTGTTCGAACGAAAAATTCACACTGAGTGTTGTTAAAAAGAGACAACATTTTGCAGAGACTTGCTTGCAGTGCAAATGAGAGAGAAATTGGCGCATATTTAGTTTAATAAAATAATGAGACACATATTTGCCGCACATTTGACGTTTTTCCACAATATTAATGCACACGAATTTGAAACGTATTTAAAGCAGCGTTAAGTTTTTTTTGCGTACTGATATAAATGCAAAGTTAGGATATAGAAAAAAATGCAGTAAAAACATCTAGCTACTTGCAAACCATTTTGGGATTTCTGACTAGGGATTGTTGATATCTGAAATTGGGTGTCACTGCGGTTCCAGTTACCGGAGGCTGGCGAGGAACTCGTCATTATCCAGTTACTTTTGGAACCGAATCCCAACAAAAATTTAGGTTTTGACAAGGGACGCCTAAACTTAAACTTAAACCAGGCGCCGTTTGGCTTAAGGCTGGGCCTGATAACATTGACAATTTCCCAAATTAATTGATTCTTCGTATAACTGGAAACCTTACTGTAGACATAGATGTATATACTGGCGTTGTGACCGCTCTGTGCGAACTACTACAAAGAACGACTTCATTTTGAAGCAGTTCACACTTCACACATTTCTCACTGTTCGAATACTTCAATTGAAATCGACTACAAAGAACTACTTTATTTGCGTCAGTTCACACTTCAATTGAAGTTCGACTTCAAAAGATACAAAGAAGTTCTTCACTTTGCGACAGTTCACACTTCAATATAGTGTAAGCGAGAAACGAGGAACCGGTTCCAGTTATTTTTCAGAATATCGCCAGCAACCCCGCTCCCCCCGCCCCCTTCCCAATGAAATTTTATTTTTTGGTGAGGAACCGGTTCCAGTTATTTTCGTATTCAGAATTTCGCTAGCAACTAGCGTTGGGCAAAACTTTAGAGTTTCTAGTTCTTTAAAATGAACCCTTTATTACGGTGGTATTCGCACACTCCAAAATGCGTGAAGTGTGAACTACCACAAAATGAAGTAGTTATTTGTAGCAGTTTGCACAGAGCGGTTACAACGCTACTATCAACCCCCCCCCCACATAAAATTTTATTTTTGGCGAGGAACCGGTTGCAGTTCTGATGGATTAAAGAATTCACAGTGAAGGGTTCATTTTAAAGAACTCGTGAAGCGTTCACAAAACTTTTAAGTTTTTTCCTATCGCTAGCATATACTATGGCTGCAGAGGAGAAAATGCAATAAGTGGTATTGTTTGTTTGTGTGGCTTTATTTAATGTATATGGGTGGTATAGGATGGTAGTTTACGATAATGTTGTAAATTACCTATGTTGGTATGCAGATGTATGTCTGGAGACTCGGCGTGGGCGGCGAAATGAAAGTAGTATGTCCGTATCATCAATATGATCAATAATAATAACTGTACGTTTCATTTCTAATGGCTGCTGTTTTAATGGCTAATGAACCACATATTAATAGTGTACGGTTTATTATCGTCTGACACCCGCCTGAGGCTTGGAATTGGCAGAGGAAGGATGGATGTCGACTGACTGCAGTAAAAATGAGATCCAGTGGCGAACGTGTGTTAAAAATTTCCCTTATTTCCTGTCATATATACATGGAGTAAGAATATATATGGAGAGGTACCTTTACGAAACAGTGTAGTCAGGACGGTTGACTTTATACTGATTCGACAAAATAAGACAAATATATATTAAAGGATGTTGGATAGCCTATTAGTTACCGCCCACATGGAACTCTGTCATTTTTAATAAACATATTTGAACACATTAAACAAAACAATATCACTACACCATTAAAATGATTTAAAAATTCAAAATATCACACAAACACTAATAACATAAGGTTTACCTACATAATGATGGAAGCTTTTTGTTGATTTTATGTCTTTATATCATTAAAAATGTGAAAATTCTAAAGTTGGGTCAAAAATATTTAAAACTGTTGAAATATCTCTGAAAAGTGATGTTTTATAATATTTTTTTGGTCTTATTTGAACATTTACGCCTAGCACATATCACCATCATGTTTGATTTATTTGTATAACTACTGGAAGTTTTTTAATAAACACAAAGTCTAGTACTTTTGTTTTGGCGAGGAATATCAAGGAACCGGTTCCAAAAAGAACTGAACAAATAACCGGATAAATCCAAATCTCTTTTTTGCGAGATCGACTTTAATTGAAGTGTTCACTACGAAAGGTTCATTTTAAAGAACTAGCAATTCGTGAAGCATTCACAAAACATTGAAGTTTTTCCCAACGCTAATGGAGACAAATAGGAAGAGAACGTTATCATTTAGATATACAAATTTTAATCAAATCCTAAACTGTACCACAAATTCAGAAAGCCCATTATTAAATTTGCTCTCATGTCCTAAAATCGTAAAAAAAAATAATTTTTTTTTAAATGAATAATAATTTAAATAAATATCAGTTATAATTGAACGTAGTTATGCAGAAAGCGTCAAACCCATAATTTGACAAAATCGAGCTTTACATGTTTTCCTACAGATAAATACGAGATTTCTATCTGCTGAAAACATCCAAGCTCAAAATGCAATATATTTTGAGTAATTGTTTTTTTTACTAACGAACCTTGCGGATATTTGACAAAAATTGAAGTTGAAAAACATTATAAAATGTAGGATAACACAAGAAATACTTTAAAAAAAACACATACACAATAATATATTATAAATTACCTATTTATAATGTTTCTCGCAAAGAAAAAAACAGTGATATTCACTTTACAAATGCCGATTACGCATATTAATGCTTTTTTATCATCATATTTTGAAACGCCCTTTTCTCAGTTTTATTTTTGGGGTTGGATGCTTTCTGCATAACTACGTCCAATTTTGCCAAAGTAAATAAAGTGATTGTGTTTATCTGATTTGACCTGCCAGGTAATATATATATATATATATATTTTCTCTGTTCATAATTTAAATAAATATTAATATTAACTTGGAGTTAAGATGTGTACAGCGCCGTTGAGGTGATTTTTCATAAAATCGGCGCTATACAAATTATTTTAAGTATTATTACTATTTTTATCGTGGTGTTATTTCGACTTATTTTCGGAATTAAGGTAAAGTCAGAAGCTTCATTAATATAGAGCGAGAAAAACGTTTTTATTCGATTTTTGTTCGTGTGTTTACATCCACAGAACACAATAGCGCCTAGAAGTGGTCTTAACGTCTCGCAACTCGCTACACAATCAACTTGAAGGGTACTTTTTTCTGTTAATACGCATTTAAGTAAAACCTATTTATTTCGGACAGTTCCAATAATGACCGAACTCTGCAAAAACGAATGAACGATTCGAATGAAACGAACCTTAGAGTATACTAGAGGTAGTCCAAGCTAAGGCAGTGAAGTCAGTTTTGGACTTGTTTTTGATGATTTTAACATGACTCGGCGCACCTGGGCGTGGCTAAGACTAAGGCTACGGTATTTATACATCCATTCATATCACATATCGACATAATGTTTTTGTGTATAGCCACTTTTTCACAGTATTTTTATCAACAAAAATATAGCATCTAACCTAAAAAACTGTTGTGTCAAGTTTAGTGGCATAATAAAAAATGTGGGCGGAGTCCCGCCGTTAACCAGCACCTTAAGATCATTGCGACAGTATATAGAAGCGGTCCAAGAAATTTGTTGTCTCTTTCTCTCTCATGGTGTACGATGTAAAAACTCGGAAACAGTGATCTGTTACAATTTCGGATGGGTTGGGTCGAATTAAAAATCTCATTATGTATCAATATAGCATTAACAATATTAACTTAAAAAGAGTTGACCAAATAAAAGATCTGGGTATAATTTTTGACAGTAAATTAACTTTTGTTCCTCATATAAATGAAATTACTAATGAGGCCATGAAATGCTTGGGTTTTATTTTGAGGACGGTAAAAGACTTTAAATTATTGAATTCATTTAAATTACTTTATACTGCGTTGGTTAGATCTAATCTAGAGTACAATTCTACAATCTGGGCTCCATTTTATAATATTCACCAACTTAAAATAGAAAGAGTGCAGCATAAGTTTCTCAGATTTATTAATTATAAGTTATGTATCCCGACCTTGATTACGTATATTTAATGAACTTGCTTAACCTCACTGATTTATCATCAAGACGCACAGTGAGCGATTTAATATGTCTCTTTAAAATAGCGAATGGCAGATTGGACGCCCCGGAGCCTTATTACCTTGCAGTACCTACCCGTGATACACGGCAGGCGGCTCTATATTATGTTTCTCCGTCTACAAACAATTATTTTGATAATTCTCCCATTCAAAGACTGCATAGACTTGGTAATAAATATGGTTCAATAGATGTTTACCGTTACAACACTGTTTCCAAATTAAAATCTAGCTTACTTGAATGTTTTCAATAGAACACAAAGGTTATTGTTATTATGTAAACCTACGCTATATTTATATACTTGCAGTTAAATACTAACTTTTCTCTTAATGTTATATTCTACCCATCTATTGTACTCCTTTATTTAAAAAATGTATTTATGTAAAAGCCTTAAAGGCGTTAATAAAATAAAAATAAAATAAAAACATATTAGCTATCCCTCCATTATTTTCTTACTCTGAGAAACGAACATTAGCCCTGAAATAGCCTTTGTAGCATTGGAGTAAGAATATGTATGGAGAGATAGCTAAACATTTTTACCCAAACCAATGCAAATTTGTGATAAATCACTTTCTCCGGGTTTTTACGTCGTATACTCAGAGAATAATATACAAGAGAGAGAGCGCTGTAGAGAGAGCTGTAGTCAGTTTTACAAGGTTTTCCGGACTCGGCTAGACCTGGGCGTGACTAGGGCTAGGGTATTTGTACATCCATTCATAGCATATTTCGACATAATGTTTTTTGTTTATTCGTATAACGAATTTTTCACAGTTTTGTTATAAACAAAAATACAGCATATAACCTAAAAAACCGTCGAGTTGTGTCAATTTATGTCGCATATCATAACGTGCGGGCGGAGTCAACGGAGACGCGGGACACGAATAACATTATTACAATACTTTAAAGCGGTGTGATAATTTGGGATTTTTTTGTTGTCTCTTTCTTTCTCATGGTGCACGATGTAAAAACCCGGAGAAAGTGATTTATCCCAAATTTGTATGGGTTTGGGTAAAAATAATTAGCTCACTCTCCATATATTGTTACTCCAAGTTTTCAGCAGATATAAATCTTGAATTTATCTATAGGGGGATAATAACAAAAAAAAATTGCACCCGGGCCGCATTGACGACCTAAAATTTTCCCAAGGGCGGCTTATATACTTTAAAAAAACATTATTCGTCATACATGACCGCGGGCCGCACTTAAAGAAGCCGCACGTAAAGACGCCGCGGGTTGACCAGGTCTGATCTATATGAAAACATGTATAACTCGATTATAGCAAACTTGAAGTAACAATATATGGAGGGAGAGTTAATTATTTTTACCCAACCTACACAAACTTGCGATAAATCGTTTCTCCGGGTTTTTAGGTCGTACACCATGAGAGAAAGAGACAACAAATTTCATAGACCGCTTCTGTATACTGTAAGGATGATCTTAAGCTCCTGGTTCACGGCGGGACTCGCCCACATTTTTTACTATGCCACTAAACTTGACACAACTAAACGGTTTTTTAGGTTATATGTTATATTTTTGTTGATAAAAATACTGTGAAAAATTGGCTATACGAATAAACAAAACATTATGTCGATATGTGATATGAATGGATGTATAAATACCGTAGCCTTAGTCTTAGCCACGTCCAGGTGCGCCGAGTCATGTTAAAATCATCAAAAACAAGTCAAAAACTGACTTCACTGCCTTGGATAGATACTACTCTACCAACTCTATGATAGCAAATTATGGGTAGGACGCTTTCAGCATAACTACGTTCAATTGGAGTGTGTTCTGAAGCTGAAGGAAGTGGAAAGGGGAAGGAGATGGGGAAGAGGAAGTTGAGGCAGTACCTGACTATTTAAATCTGGTCACCAAACACGACTAAAGCCATTTCAAGCAACCTTTCGATTCTGAATGACGATCTTTCACCAGGGTGCAAATTTTAATAGGTGTTAAATAAATATAATAAACTACGAGAATATTTAATATTTTATTTCTCTGTTGGAATTTAACTAACTAACCATCACGCCGTTTCTCCGCAGGGGTAGGCAGAGAGGACGAACCGCCATAAAACTCTGTCTAGGCACACACTCCTTGTTTCCTTCACATATATACATTGTCTCATACATACTCTTCTGTTATTCTGACTCTTCACGTGGCCCGATTCAAGTATTGATTCACTTGATCGTGCCATGTCTTCCTCGGGCGTCACCGACTTCTTCTTCCAGTCACTTCCGCATCATATATTCGTTTCACACTCCGTTCTTCGTTTATTCGCTCTACATGCCCAAACCATCTAAGCGTCTATTTATTACGCTTACATCAACTTGGCTTTCTTTCAGGATATCCGCATTTTTAACACTGTCATACATGGTTTTACCACACGCACGTCTCAAGGATCTCATTTCCACAGCATTCAGTCTTAAATGTTTAGTATCCATAAATCATACACATTATAATGTTGGAAAGTTTTCGCAAGTAGAAGGAATAGTAGGCAATGGAAGTGAAAGTCAGTGTGCTTATAAGGTCACACAGATACTGCAAAAGAAAGTTTATTGTGTGCACAGTTATTGAAGGGAGGCTTTCTTATTTAAGTGCACCTTTACACGATATCCGGAAACACGTGCTATAAGCATAGACATAAAGTACAAGACGCGTCATATTCATACAAATCGAACGATAAATGTGGCACGGTCTTGATTTAAGTTTCAAAGCTCATAACGCTTATGAAAAGAATAGTAATACTAAACAGAATGTGTGCGTACGGATGAGATAGCTATATGAACGTCCCGCGACGCGTTATTGTTATAATCTCTCTTCCCCGACGAACTTACATAAAAGCGGTGTGATATTTTGCGAAAAATTTGCCGTCTCTTTCTCTCTTATGGTGTACGACGTAAAAACCCGGAGAAAGTGATCTATCCCAAATTTGTATAGGTTGGGTAAAAATAGTTAATTGATTATTAAATACATTGTTACTCCAAGGTTAGAAAATTCGAAACAAATTTAAGGTAAGATGTGAAATTAATAAGAATAATAAACAGTGGAGATAAATAAATAGAGGAAATATTATTTTATAACAGAAAACTACACTGAATGTAAACACGGAACGATAAAATCGTTTGAGGTTAATCAGCATTGTTTTATAATTCTCAGGGTACTTATTATACAATGTAAAACGATAGATCGTTGATAAGTTTACGTCGAAAAGAATACTGTATTCAATCACCTCGAACCTGACGGCCTTCGTGGTCGAGTGGTAAGACGCTCGATTACGAATCCAGAGGTTGCGAGTTCAAACCCGGCAATCACAAGTAAATTTTATTTAATGAATATGTGTCATATAGTATATTTGTGGGACATTCCAGAGTGGTAGATACTCCAAGTATATCGCCCTGGTCAAAGATCACCGTTCAGAAGCGAAGCGTTGGTCAAAATAGGCTTGTTTGATGACCAGATCTGAACAGCCAGGTTATTCACAACCTTTCTCTTCCCCATCTCCTTCCCTGCCCAACTAAATTCAACCTCAAAACATACCCCAATTCAAAATTCCAAAGCAGTTGGGACCAAAGGAAGCTCGTAACTTTTTAGTTCCTTAGTTTTACAATATTTATTTCTAAATTTTAAATAAAAATAGCTTTGTTTTGACACCACTTTATTAGATACATATACCAACCGGTTTCGGCTCTACCTGAACCTTCTTCAGGGTTGAAAAAATATGTATTACGTTATACGATATGCTTTTATTTAAAATTCAATTATGTCTTACCACAAAGTGAGTGCTTCATGTTAAAGTTTTATATAATATATTCTATTTTGAATACCGCACAAGAGTCCCAACCAGGGGCGGCTCGTAACTTTTAAGTATGCAAGAGTGCTGAGATTTAAAAATACGACGTTATTGATCTTGTTGTAACTTGTGTTTGACGGCCTCCATAGTCGAGTGGTAAGACGCTCGACTACGAATCCAAAGGTCGCGGGTTCAAACCCGGCGTGCGCCAATAACTTTTATTTAATTAATATGTGTCATAACACATTTAATTCATATAAAAATAATAAAAAAGTATATTTGCGGCACGTTCCAGAGTGGTAGATACTCTAAGTATCGCCCTGGTGAAAGACCACCATTCAGAATTGAAACGTTGCTTGAAATGGCTTTAACTGTGTTTGGTGACCAGATCTGAATAGCCAGGTACTTCCCAACCTTCCTCTTCCCAATCTCCTTCCCCTCCCCAGTACCTTCAGCCTCACAACATACCCTATTTAGAGATGCCATAGTCTCACTGGCTCTAAACGGTTGAGAGCAGTTGAGACTCTTGTGCGGTATTCATGTAAAAAAAAAAATTTAAAAAATTAAAAAACCGAAATTAAAAAAAAAAAATTTTTTGCATGAAGATTTTCGAGATTTTTCAGTTTCGGTGGGTAAATTAATGACCCCAAAAAATCAGTGACAAATCCAGCAATTATAACTTCCCGTGTGATTTTCTAAAATTGGAAATAAAATATTGTAATAGAAACAAAATCAAAATTTTATTTATCATACAATTTTTTTTTTTACTAATTATTTTTGGCTACAACAACATCAATCAACCATACTTAAATCAATCAATCAAGCATACTTAAAAGTCACGAGCCGCCCCTGATTGGGACTCTTTTGCGGTATTCAGAATAGAATATATATTTATATATGTATATACTGTAGAAAATTGTTTGACCGTATTAAAAATGTGGATATCCGGAAAGAATGCAAGGCTGATGTGAGCGTAATGAATAGAATCAAGAAAGGGACGCTTAGGCGGTTTGGGCATGTAAAGCGAATGAACGAAGAAAGGAGTGTGAAAAGGATACCATATATGATGCGAAAGTGAATGGAAGAAGAAGTCGAGGACGCTCGAGAATGACATGGCACGATCAAGTAAATCAAATACTTGAAACGGGTCATGTGAAGAGTCAGAATAACAAAAGAGTATGCATGAGACGATGTATGAATGTGAATGAAGCAAGGAGTGTGCGGGGAAACGGCGTGATGGTCAGTTAGTTAGTTGTTGTAAAACTAAGGAACTATAATAAATAAATGTAGTAGGTAATTGTCAAATGATAATCTTTAAGGTTAGGTAGATCACGTTTATTTACGAGTTAAAACAGGCTGACCGTAAGTAATCACAAAACAAGAAGTGTTTTTCGTCACGAAGAGTAAACCGAAGTGACAGCGGGAAAATTCCTCCTTTCCCGCTAGAAATACCTTCCTCTGCTAGGCTGTTGGGTGCTCCCCGTTGCTGGCCATGTAAATACATAATTTAATAGAAAAAACTTGAAATCAACTGTAAAGTTGCGCAAGTGGCCATGATTGATAAGTGTGACGGGATTATAGCGATACGTATTTATTACTTATTGGTGTTATTACAGCATGCCGTGAACTTGAAATTATCAATAAAGACAAAGTTCAGAGAATAAAACTTTGTTGTGTCTGGGTGTAGCATCTCCCGACCACTATCAGCCGATACTGGTTTCTGATTACCTGCCTAATTTAACATAAGACGTATAAAATATAAACAGTAACATCTTTGTGAAACATTACGCTGTATTCAAATAAAATTTAAAAAGGGGAATCAAAGAGGCATTTTAATGGAGTGAAGTGCCAATTTCCAATCAGAATTAATTTGATCGGTTTGTAACTTGGGGGACATGGAGACTGGATAGGTAACCTTGCGATACAGTGTAGTTAGGACGGTTGACTTTATACTGACTCGATAGAAAGAGACCAAGATTTATTAAAAGTTATTGGATAGCCTATTAGTTACCGCCCACATGGAATTTGGACATTCTTAATAAACATATTTGAACACATTAAACAAAACTATATCACTACATCATTAAAATGATTTAAAAATTCAAAATATTAAATATAACACTAATAACATAAGGTTTACCTAAATAATTATAGAAGCTTTTTGTTGATTTTATGTCTTTATATCATTAAAAATGTGAAAATTCTAAACTTGGGTCAAAAATATTAATACACCATTAAAATGTTTTCTAAAATTAAAATATCAGACAAACACTAATAACAGAAGGTTTGCCTAAATAATGATGGAAGCTTTTTGTTGATTTTATGTCTTTATATCATTAAATATGTAAAAATTCTAAAGTTCGGTCAAATATATTTAAAACTGTTGAAATACCTCTTTGTTTGGTCTTATTTGAACATATACGCATAGCACATATCACCATCATGTTTGATTTATTTGTGTAACCACTGCAAGTTTATTAATCAAAACAAATATAGGAAATAACCTCAAAATCCGCTGACGTAAGTTATGCGACTCGTTGATGTGAAGTTAGCGTGGATGGAGAACATTCTTATATACTTAGAAGTGCTGCAATATTATGTGAAAACTATTTTTGTCTCTTTCTCTCTCATGGTATACGACGTAAAAACCCGGAGAAAGTGATTTATCGCAAGTTTGTATAGGTTGGGTAAAAATATTTAGCTCTCTTTCCATATATATTCTTACTCCAAAGTTTGTAACTTCTTGGGCCCTAGCACGAAACATCGATAAAGATTTTATCGAATATGTCGGTAATTTTGGAATCGTTCTTAAGACCGGCTGCAGATTGCCAGCGAACAAACGATAACTCACTTCGACTAAACATGCTTAATTTAGTCAATCACTCTGGGGCCCTAGCACGAAACATCGATAATGATTTTATCGACAATGTGGGTAATTTTTTAATCGTTCCCGAGACCGCCTGCAGATCGTTAGCGAACAAACGATAACTCACGTCGACTTATCATGCTTAATTTAGTCGATGACCCCTGGGGCCCTAGCACGAAACATCGATAAAGATTTTATCGACAATGTTGATAATTTTGGAATCGTTCCCGAGACCGCCTGCAGATCGCCAGCGAACAAACGATATCTTATGTCGACTAATCACGTTTAATTTAGTCTATGGCTCTGGGGCCCTAGCACGAAACATCGATAAAGATTTTATCAATAATGTTGGCTACAGATCGCCAGCGAACAAACGACAACGCACATCGGCTAAACATGTTTAATTTAGTCGATGGCCCCTGGGCCTTTAGCACGAAACACAGATATAGATTTTATCGTCAGTGTCGATATTTTGGAACCGTTGCGAGCCCGACTGCAGATCTCTAACGAAAAAACGCCAGTTCACATCGACTAAATTAAGCAGATTTAGTCGACGCGAGCTGTTGTGTGTATTATTACTATCTTGTACAAAAAATAATATTGTGCTTTCTGCTAGTAATTTACAACAGCGCCCTAGAGGTGATATTTCACAAAAAGTGCTTGTATATTATCCCTAAAATTGTAATTCCAATACATAGTTCAATCCGTAGTGGTAAAAAAAAATAATTGTTGCATCACATCACTATTCAAAACAATTATTTGAAAATAATATTTTAAGCGCGTAATTAGAGTTGACCCAAACAACATAAACTAAGTATTGTGTGTATTGGGGCATAAGTATTCACTTCCGACAGTGATATCCTTGCCAAACGTCACTGAGAAATAGCTTTTCAACATGCTTACGCCTACTTATTGTTACTAGCGAGAAAGGGGCAACAAGTGTATACTATAATCGAATCTGAATATTCGTTTTTACAGTGACTCGGAAAGATGTAGTGTTCTAGTGAACCTCTTTTCAAGTCCACATGCTGTATGCAAGTATTGCATCTGTGTGAGTACTGGGTCAGGTTGACAGAGGTTAAACAATCTAAATTTATATAATATGAATATATAAAATCTAGAATATATTGCTATTTTGCCAGATTTTGCGTAATATGTTTTGTTAGCAGTCTGTAAGACCTCATTTCATTTGATTTCGGATATATCTATGGATTGTAAGATTGTATATCAGACCTATATAATAAATTAGCTGTACACACGTTACAGAACGTGATGTGCTTAGTACTGGATGAAAAATATGTAACTCCCTGTAACCTGCTCGCGATTTTATATGCCTAGGTGTCGGTTAGTATTTTATAAGAATGTAAAAATGATATAGGCATTTGTAGAAAGAATAAGGATCAAACTTAGACGTAATGAAAACATCATTATAATGTTTTTTTAAAGGAATTAGAATGAAAATTATATACTAAGAACATGGTGGAGTTTAGGCTAAGTTATACATGCATTATTTTGCACCCAAGAGATGATATTTACAAAAACATCAGCGTTTGTTTAAATCTTGCTAGACGTGTTTCTAAACAATTTACCGAAAACTTATATTGATACATGTGAATAAGATAGAATCATAACAATTAGGCTAGTAGCGAATTGAAACCGATACAAATTTGAGCAATGAATTCAAGGGCATGTCCCAATTTCTTCGACAGTAACGGCAATATTTCAATAAATTACGCCAATAACAAAACATAATTAAGATAATAAAATGCGATTGGTCACAGATTAATACATATGTTTTTTGATTATATACTAGCTAGAATCTAATTGGAAAAGTTACATTATTTAATTACTTTTATTTTGTTGCTGCGGGATTTGACCACGAAAGAAAAAGAACCATCAAATAATGAATTTCATTAGTACGCAATGTTGTAAAATAGTTCAATGACGATTAAATGAATTACACAATAAACAACGATACTGTAAAACATTGTGCAAAATAAATGAGTTTTGTAAATAATTATTTATCATTTAGTCGATCTTATTTTGTAAAGCCGTGTATTTAATGAATTGTACCGAAAATATCAATAAACACAATAAACATCGAAATCGATGTTACTAATCAAATTCACACGATTCAATTATGGTTTTAGATAATGCTCATCTCGAGACATGAAATATTAGTGCGCAATTAATCAAACTATCAAAACTTTTATCTCAAATCAACTGAAGAAAATTTTGTACACTCAAAACATGAAAGTTGATCGGATGACTGCGTATCAAAGTTATGACATTGACCAAGACTGTATGAAGACAAATGTGATCTTGTCAATGATTATTACACCTAATGTTTTTAAATGAAAGCTGAATTAGGTTTAATTGCTGAAGGACACTGTAAGATTTCTCGCACCATTCAAAAAGTCAACGAAGGAATGAGAATAATTTTGACGTTGTCATAAGTATTCAGTACCGTTACCCACCTGTATAGAATAGATCACACCCAGATCCGCCTTACAGACTTTTGACACAATTCACTTTCAAGGGCACAAAACTTCTGGGCATCACTCACTAACAATATTTTATCACCATTTTGACGGAAACGAGGAAGTTAAGATGAAAAATCAACAAGTTCACGGCGAATAACACAAAATCCCGTCCGCCGATTTCACGAACTGACAACCATCGACAAACATGAAAACTGATCAACTTTCATAGACGAAGATCAACCCAGGGTAGCCATAGCGCAAAAGATGCCATACTGAGAAAATCTACTGTCAAAAACTAAACAAGAAATGCAATATTTTCGAGACAGTATTGACACCACTCCGCATTGATTATTTCTATTTATCTATTTGTTTGGTTTTCTTAAATTAACTTTTACTGTCTTACGCGTGGATTACACTTATTAAGGTAGGATATAATTATATTTAATTTCAAAAAGAAAAATACCTCCGGGAGAATGTTTTTATAATTATTAGTTTATTCAAGATTATTTAAAATTTTATTTATTTCTACATCATATCTACAACGAATATGTTTACAATGTAATCAATTTTCACATGTTTAACAAAACAAGTCATGTAATCAAATAAAAGTTTTTCCTCTAAATTTAACAATGCTTTTGCGAAGAAATCAATAAAAACATCAAAATTTATCACATATTTTGTGTTTAATAATTTCAATAATATGTAACTTTTGGATGAATACAGCTTGAGTTTTTAAAACGGAAATCTTTTTTCTAGATTGTTTTTGCTAAAATGTTTGGAAAAATACAAACGAAACTTTTCAAATTATTTATATTTAAAGACTGTCATTTTTTCGACGGCAAGTAACTCAAGATGGCATTTAAAATAATATGTTGAACTCTTTGCAGATGTATCCCGTATTTCGTGTAGACAGTCCATAATACCGGATGTGAAGCATCAAAAAGTGAACTTCCGATTTTTTAAATTGAATTATGATTGAATGCAATTGTTTCAATCAAAACGATCTGTGAGTTGTGACAAGCTGACGCGCAAGTGAAGGGCGGCTTTTAAAAATATTACATTGCAAAATTAAACATGGATTTTTCAAGCATCCCTTCGGATCCTCTTAGTAGCTATTTTCCATACATAATTTCATCACTAGTTGGATTAGCTACAATACTCAGGTAAATAAAAACATTTAATAACTACTTGAAAATAATTATGTAAAAATGAACTGACTTTGACGACGTCGACTTGATATGGGAACAATACATGAATTATTTGAAGTTCAATTTACAAGAGGAAATATTTTACTAGAGGCTTTAT